>VDFB02065202.1:0-33221 GCA_007258455.2 Sequoia sempervirens | reverse complement strand
AAGAGCTTGAAGGAAAAGGTGAATCAGCAAGAAAAATCAACAGATGCACCAAAAGTTCTAGTTGAGTCAGCACCACAAGTTGAAGTAGAGCTTTCATCTCCTAATCTTCTACCATCATGAATCCTTCTCCTATTCATATAGATTTAGAAGGCAATTCACCAATTTGCAACATCTCAACACCTATTGATCCATCAAGAGTTGTTGGAGTTGGAACCGATCCTCCCAGAGAAGATAATAGAGACTCTTCATCTTAGATTGAGAACTTGTTGGGAAGGAAAAGGAGGAAGCCTTCTTATCAATTAAAATTTGCAGAACTTGATAGTATCTACCAAGGCACAATAAAGAAGAAACTTAAGAAGCAAGTTCATATGGAGAAAAATTTTAAAGGTGAGATTATCCTTGAGTTTGCCACACCTCCAGAGGAAAAGAATGTTGATGAGGTTGAAATTGATGACTTCAAAGTTGTCAAGTCCAATCTCAAAAGGAGCACTTGGCATATTGATGTGAATCTCTTTGAAGTTGCAACTAATAATCTGAAGGAACGAGTGCTTAAGGATGGAAAAGATAAGGCAACCCTCAAGGCTAAGGTTTGACAACTGAGGCAGTATTTCCAATCTCCTTCATGGTATTTCACAAGCAACCTTGTTGCTTCCACAAATTTTGGAGTCACCTGTAGATCAACATTAGTTGAGTCAGTTGGTCATTTACAAAAAACATATGAGAGATTGGATAGAAAAATTCATCACCAGGGGCAGATTTATACTTACAGAGATGTACCAATTGAGGTATAATGCCCATGATCTTCGCTCAAGGATTCAAGAGTTTGAGAAAAATATAGCAAAAAGGAAACTAAGAGATGAGATCATTATTTCTAACTTGAGGATGACCTATGATTCAATCATCATAGAAGAACACAAGAAGAATCTTTTTTCCTAGAGAAAACAACACCTCTTCAAAGTAAAAACCTACCAAGGAATATCTGAAGAATTGGCTGGATATAGAAAAAAGGTTTCTAATACTCTCAAATTCATAAGCACGTTTATGTCGCAGATTCCTTGTCAATATCGACATGAAGATGGCACTTATTTTGATCTCAATGAAGTGAAAACAGAGTTTCAAAAACTTGTATGTGGCAGTTTTAATGGTGATCATGTTGTCACAATGTTAGCAAAATTTGATAACGTAGTTGAAGAGAGAAAAGAATTTGTGTCTCATCGTAGATGGTGAAGAGATGTTGGAGAAGTGGTATGTTGTTCTAGATAGTATAATGTTCCTGATGAAGAGGCAATTACTGACTTTTTGGAGGATATGATTTCTCAGGTGATCAATGAGTGAGCCACCAGTTGAAGAATGCAAATATTTTTAGGAATATAACTCAAGCAAAGACAACAGTTGACTTGATGCCTTTTCCAAGTTAAACTAGTTGTTCTCATTCATGCGTATCTATTCTTTAGAAATATCAGATGTATAGTTGGAGCTTTTCTTGTTGTTAAATCAGTTAATTGATGTTTCTAGTCCAGTTAACTGTTAGTTATCCTTTGTTTGGTCGTAGAAATAAAGCTTGCATGTTGGCAAAACTAGTTGTTAAAAACAAGGAGATTTTAGGGTTCCCTACTCATTGTTTGTGTATAAATAAGGGCAACCTTTCCCATTTATTTTAACCGTTATTGTGATAAAAAATTGTTGAGCCTATTTTTCCTACAACTTTTTTATTCAGTGTTTGTTCACTTTTGTTTCAAGTGTAATATAGTTTGATCACATATTGTAAGCCTACTTTGCTATAATTTGTTGTCCCAAAAGTGTATTTGTTGCTATAAAATTGAGGAAGGAAATCTCATGCCTATCTTACTTTGATCTACTGTCTCAATCTATTTTAGTACTTTGTCTTATGTTTTGCTTTTGTAATCTTTATTTTAGCTTATATCTAATAAGTACAATGAGTCTTCAAGTGTGTTCTGGAAGCGAGTTTATTTAATATTTTGTGTCAAATCAATCATTCCTTGTTTACTTCTAATTCTCAGGCTCTAAATTTACTTGAGTTATTAGAAGTGTTATTAGAATAGGCTTAGTTGTAGTTTGAAGTTACAAAACCAAAGAAAAGCTCAGTTGCAATGCAAAGATTTTTATAACATTGTGCTCTCAGCTGAGAAATAAAAAGATTGGCAGTAGTTTAGTCTTTATTTTTAAGCATAATCAACGAAGAGGGAGCTTCCCCTCCTAATTTGAAGAGTAGTCTAACTATGCATAGTTGTCCATTCCTAATTTGCATTCTAGAGGTGCAAATTGAAATGCCAACAATTTTTTGGTGCCCATCATGGGGCACAAGGCATAAAACATCAAGAAAGCTTACACTTTATGGCTCAGGAATGACCATCTAGCTTCCTACTGCTCCTTTTCAACAACCAAATATTATTGCTCCTATTATCCAGCCAAATATTACATGAGTTGAAGGAGAGAAAACAAAAATAATTAGTAGCCTAAGGATTTTTTTGTTGGATAAAAAGGAAACTCCTACTCAGTGGAGAAGCATAGCTACTATTCTTGATAAAGAAGAACAAAAAGTTGATCTTGTAGCCAAAAAACCAATCCTACCACCTCCTTCATAGGAATAGATAATCTTGGCTTATAGGGTTATACAAGGAGGAGAGGCATTTTTGTAGATCTAGAAGAACCAAAAGAGGAACCTATGATCCAACTAGAAGCAATGGGTGACAACAATGATAATGGTAATAACCATAATAACAATAATCACAAATATCCACCCCCATTACCTTGGTGTAACAACATTGGACCATTAGCTTTACAAGGACATCATGTAGTGCCCCTCCATTGTGGCTTTTCTAGATATTGATATAGGCAATTATTTGTGCTTTGTTGTTTGCGGTGTGATTGAATTGCTTGATAAACATAATGGTTTTGTTTAATTCGTTAATTAAAATTTTCCTACAAGAATATAGAAAATCAAAATAATGAATTAAGTATATTAATTTTAGAGTGATATTGTATTTTTTTCGTATTATTGATATTAAGGTGAAATTAATATTTTATAGGTGGAGTAATTTGCAAATAAATTAAATTAAATTAAGGGATAAGATTTTCTCAAAAAGGCAAGTAAAGCAATTAAAAGAGAACATAATCTGATTTCAAATAAATCTTGAAGATAAGATTTAAAACTAAAGTTAAAGTTGGCAAAAATAGAAGTTAAGATTTAACTCGGAATGGAACAAATCAAAAAAAGGAAGGAAAAGCTAAAGCCTGTGGATGCACAGCTTGAAATGGAGTTAAAACAGGAAACTTGCCTTTCTTTTATTTATTTATTTTTTTAACCTCGACTTCGAAAACGGAGGGGGGGCTGAGAAAATTTTGGGGGGGCTCTGTTCTTTAGGGGGGTCATCCTTAGGGGGATCAGGAGAGCTTCCCCGCAAATGCTAAAGCGCATATCCTACAATCAAGTTCTATCTTCTCAGATTGTTTATTCAACATTATGGATAATCTCTGCAATTTTGGATGGATTTGGCTCACGACTCTCATTCGGGTTACCTCTGAAATCCGTAGTGTATGAGGAAAGTGGTGATGTCTCCAACACTCCCCAATGGTGGCAGATAAGTACTTCTTCAATTTTTTTTCCATTCTTAAATGTACAGAATAAGAATAGATCTTTATGCTAGATTAGAAGATAGCGAGTGAAAGCTGATTATCATCATATAGCCTCCTGAGCATCTAGCTGGAATTGCCCCTCATTAGAAAGGACCCTCTCCCTTAATGTGACTCTATTAAAGATCTTGCTTGAAATTCATTTTTGTGCATATCCTGAGACCATTGCATCCTGTGAGGATTTGACTCATCTAGGATTCGATAGTTAGGCCCTTACCTCGCGGTCTCCCTCCTAAGTCGTTACTTCCATATACTTGTGGGTATCTTTATGAGTGGATTCTCATGGCAGTTTGTATAACATTATCTAGCTGTGACATTTTACAAATACCTGGTCTTGATTCAATACCTTCTTTAGGGGCTTCATAGAGCAGATAAAAGAATGGTACTCTTTAAGTTTGCCACTTCTTGAGGCATTATGCCAAACGGTATAGGCATTATAACAGTTCTACCTCAATTAGTGTGCATGTAAAGCAAGTTATCTTCTTTGATGGATCTCTGTACCTTGTTCCAAGGCTTCCAGTTTCGCACAAGTTGGGAGTATGCTTGCTTAAGTTGATGAGTCTTTGTTTTACACCGGCCAATTGCATTTGCTTAAGAGTTTCGAAAGTCTGTCCATCAAATCCATCCCATGCATATCTGATAATCATCACCGCTCCTGTGAACATATTTATTCGAGGAATTCTGTCAAATAGTTTTCGCGCCTTGTCTTGGAGATCACATTTCTTTGAAGCAATCTATCAAACAGGTCACGAGCCTCATCTGTGCCTCTGCATTTTGCACATAGTTTCCTATCACAACGGCACACTTGAGCATGGTAGGGTGTAAATATTTAAATAACCTGCTTGATTCTACTGATAATCTATCACAGTTGCAACATTTGAAAATAATTTTAATAAAGCAAGAAGATGGCGATATTTCCAAATTCCAATAATCACTTTCTAATATACTTGGCAACCTGTCACTATTATAGCTTTTAGAGTTGAGGCATTGTACAAAATTAAGTAGCCTCCCTGAAACCATTGGCAACCCATCACAACCGCAACTTTTAGACTTGCAAAGGTTTAGTAAATTAAATAATCTCTTTGATTTCATTTGTCAACCTGTCTCAGCTGTGTACTTGAACATAATAGGAAGTTTATAGATTTAAAAAGACTCTCTGATTCTATTTGAAACCTATCATAGTGTCGCACTTGAACATAATAGGAAGTTTAAAGGTTTAAATGATCTCTTTGATTTTATTATCAATCTATCTCTGTTGCGGCTATATTCACTTAGTTTAGTGATAGCATCAAGAATGTAAACATAAACGTAGATTAGAGAATGGTTAAAAAATGGATATCTATTCAACATATCTTGACGTCTCGATATATCATTGTCTACATAATAATTTATTATTATCCACCTAGTTAAGATAATAGGTATGGCTCGAAATTGGAGATTGGGAAGATGTTAGAAATATTGCATGAGAAATCTTAATTAGTGCAATGATTTAGAATTTGGGTGTAGAACACTTAAAGATTTATAGATTTGCCTTGATTATATTCTCTTGGATTTATACTATGTTTAGTGAATCATACAATTGGAGACTTTTTGGATGTGTTTAATTTGGAATCCTTGAAATGGGTTGTGTCTAAGGAATCTAATGAAGAATTCTAATATGAAGTGGTATTTAAGTTGTAACTTGGTATTTCTTTATACATGTATACTTGGTAGTGAAAGGCTTAACATAGATCATGATATAGGGATACCATTAATGTAGATTACATGATAATCTTATAACATAGTATATTCATTTAGATAATATTTGAGAGTATCGTAAAGACCAAGTAATTAAGTTTAAAATTTGTACTAGGATTTATGACATCTATTAATGTCCATGAATTAGAGGAAGTATTCAGGGGCTTAAATGTATCTCCGTTGATTTATCAGTAAGTGATTATTGACTATAGTTATATTAATTAATAATTGATTTGTAAAAAAAATTGGTAGTTATAATAGTGTTACTTTAACTACTTGCAAATGTAAGTTGTGGGTGGTAAATAATCCATGGAATTTAGTGGTTGAATTAAGGGATGTCTTCTTGGGAATTATTTTGGTATAATTGTCACTTTGGTAGTTCTTAGAATTATGGTGTCTTGTGACTTTAGGTGAATCATGTGAAAGTTGTGTTCCATAGTAGTAGAGCTCGAATGTTATATGCAAGTAGGTATAGGGGAATGGAGTCATTATTGTGATAAATGTGTAGTGAGATGGATATTAAAATATGTCTCTGCGTTTTCTTTAGTTTGTTTTAAATGATGCCTCAATAATAGAATAGATAAGATATAAAGGAATCCTTAAATGCTAGTATAATGTTATCACTCTTTGTGGATTAGAAAAAAGTAGTCTGTTAATTATTTATAGTCTTTTATATGAGTAAGGCAATGAGAAATTGATAGATTATTTAACTTAGAACACTTTGAGTTATTGGAGATTACTTAGTAGTTTATATGTGGAAGGAATGTCTTACTGTTTGATTGATAATGGGAAGTTGCTTGGAAAAGTGAAGTTCATGGAAGTTGTAATTGCTTGTTCGTGTGATTAATATATGATTTGATGTTTTCATCTTGACGTGACTTTCCCTTGAGTTGATTTTTATTTGGGATTCTTTTGTATATCTTGAAGTCTTGAATGTTCTGATGTGTATGACCCTCTTAGTTATCTTGATTTGAGGAACTTTTATTCATTGATTGGTGTTGAAATTGGCTTGAAACCCCGTATCGTTGACTTACTCTTGTTGTAGGATTTTTGAGTAGTCATTATTTTCTTAGATTTCTAGAGGCATGAGATATTTGTGAATGATGTTTTATCTTCCATTTTCTCTTATTGTGGCAAAGTTGATTGGAATATTGATTTTGAAAGTGTTGTATGAGAATTGTTGAGACTTTGATTATGTGTTTATAGCGAGATGGGTAATTCCTCGCATGTTTCTCTGTTGTGATCTAATGTTCTTGTTATGTTGTACAACCCTTGTATTTTGGTTTGATGTTGTTGGGTCTCTAGGGAGAAGTGGCTCTTTTGTGGGCCTACCGTAAGAGTGAAGTGCACGTGGAGAACTCCACGTGAAGAGTAGTTAAACAAGTGAAAACTTAAAATAGAATTAGGGGGATGGGTAGTAAACCACTCAAGATAAAAGAAAATTGGATTCCTCATCTATGCATTAGGGCTATCATAGACTAATGATAGATCGAAGGTCATGGAGTCGGCAAAGCTCCGTAAACTGCCCCCATGCAGAGGTTAGTCGACCCGGCTGCCAAATTTCTATGGTGTCAAGTGCCTCAAGTAGGGAGGAAGAGCCGAGATCCATAGATGGGTGCTCACTGCCGGAGGGAAGGGCCAAGAGATCCCATGAGAGCTATGCATGACACTCTCCACTAAACACCTGTTTGTTTTGTTGCTTATTGCCTCTGGAAATGTATTTTGTATGTTGTATCAGTTCTACTGGATTTTTACTCTTATTGTTGATTTAGATTCTTGTGAAAATGATTTATGAATGTTCTTTGGTGACTTGTTTAATTGTTATTGCTTTGTTTAATTGTGATGAGTTTCATAGCTTTATTTTATTATGTTGACTCATGAGTGTTGTTGGTTATGTCATTGTAATCTCTAAGTTTGTATTTGAGTTTGTACTTTGTTGTTCTCTTGGAGTCAGTTTTGACATTCATGGTCGGGATCTCTTCCTTGTCACCTTTGAGCACAGGGGATGAGTTATTCATAATTCTTATGGTTGGGTGGAATGTGCTCCGCACCCGTTGGGTTCCCCACCAACATTCATTGTTTGTAGCATTCCTTCAGTTGGAGTTTGTTCCAGTGGATCATTTGTAATTCAATTATCATTGTACTATGTATCATCCCACTTGTTTGGGAAATGTATTGTAACTCATTATTGAGAACATGTTTAAACAATGATGTAATAGTTAGGATCCTTTGTAACATTATTGGATGAGATTCTATATGATTGTAATATGGGATGTAGTGATACTTTCACTCTTGGTTTATGGATGTACTTTTATTAATGATTATTGTAATATTAATTGGTCAAGTTGTTTAATAATTATCTTTTACTTTTGTTTTAGTTGTGTTGCGATGTGACCTCGCGTGCCCCAAAGAATGTAACACTTAGTTGTTAATGTGCAATGTAAATGTAATTTATGTTCGGATGCATGTTTACTTTATGTTATTAAAAAAAAATGTTTGTTCTCTCGTTTGCATTTGCAGTTACATCAGAGAACCGCCAGTGACCCAGCCCCATCCTATGAATCGAGATCAATGAATGTGTTAAGAAGCTAGATAAGTTTATTAACAAATTCATACAAAATGACCTTTAGGTGTCATGGCATATGTGCAAGTTTATTTCTCTAGCTGACTGGAAACTATGTGCAGCCTTCAAGACAACATGGTGAATGTGCAGCTTTCTCTCTCCAGCCAACTGCACCCAACTAGAAATTGTGAGCGAAGGAGTGGAAACTATGCATGAAGGGATGGAAGTTGTGCTCAAAGGAGTGGAAACTATATGTGTAAAGGGATGGAAGTTGTGCACAAAGGAGTGGAAATTGTGCATCAATAAGAAATCAATTTAATGCCCAAAATTGAGGAACAACAAATTAAGAGATCACAGCAGGATGAGAGCCTTTGCGACCTCTCAAATATGTCGTAGGATGAGAGCCTTTGCAACCACTAAGATATGCCGAGTGACTTTTTGGGTTTCGATGAACACATAAAGGAACTAAAGAAGTTTGTGTTGGAGGACGAAGTGGATGTGGTTGGAGTTACAGCCACGGGTGGTGTGGGAAAATCCACACTTGCAAAGGCTATTTGTAATGACAATGAAATCAAAGGTAACAATAACTTGTACACTCTCTTTACAATTTACACTATTTCAGTTGCATTAATGTAGCCAAAACATAATCTATTTGAATGCTTCTCAATTTTGTATTACCTTCAAATTGTATGTAATTTGTAACATTATATATTACAATGCAAAGCTATACAAATATATCTTTGATTTTAGATTTTACATTTATTATTTTAATTTTTTTATTTAAAAAAAAAAGAATTTTGAAGAGATATTATTTTTTATATATCTTTGTTATTAAATATTACATTTATTATTTTAAATTTTATTATTTTTGAAAAAGAATTTTGAAGGGATATTCTTTTTAAGATTCCTTAATTTTTGGATTTTTTAAAAGAATTTTGAAGAGATTCTTTTTTTATATATATTTTTTTAGATTTTACATTTATTATTTTAAATTTTTATTTTTGAAAAAGAATTTTGAAGAGACATTCTTTTTTTAAGATTCCTTAATTTTAAAATGTGTTCGTTTTGTGTTTTTTGTTTTTTTGAAAAAAAAAACAATTATTTTTAGAAAACATTTATTAAATGTTTTATAATATTTTTAAATAATATTATTTTATAAATTTTTAATATACAATTATAAAATCAATATAATGTATATTGATAATAATAATATTATATTTATTTTACTTTAAAACTATTTTTATTAATTTACATTTTAATTTTTTATTTGTTTTATTTTATTGACATTTTGATAAATAAATTATTATTCAAATTTATAAATAAAATAATAAATTATGTACTTCACTAAATAAAAGTATAATAAAATTGACATTTATTGATATGTTTTATAACTTATATTATTAAAAATAATTATAATATAATGTTTATGTTTTTTCAACCCTACAAAATTATGATTATAAAATTATAAAAGCAAGTATTCAACGCTTGTTTTTAATATGAAATTAAAGTTTCTTAAATTTAAGATTTTTATATTTATTACTAATAATTATCATTATTTTATGATTTTCAAGATATTGCATTTATAAAAAAAATATTTTAAATGATCAAACCATCATGAAATTTGCATAAGACTTATGTCAAGAAGGAAGAACAACTGACTACACTTTTGTCACTCAACCCTTCAACACTTTTGAGTTATTTCACCTACTATTGGTGGTAAAGAGGTTTCACAATGGCTCTCAAGTCAAAGGCCAAAGTTGTCTCGCAGTCTAGCTTGCAAGGGATTTGGAATATAGATGCATTCATTTATAAAGGTTTCAATGGTTCTATTGTAAGAGACATGAAAAAAATTTGAATAGTTTGTGGCCAATCATCAAAGATATGCAAGTTGAGTAAGGTTTCAATGGTTCTGATTGTAAGAGGCTCGAACAAATTTTGAATAGTTTGTGGCCGATCATCAGAGAGATATGTGGGTTGAGTTTGGGATCGTTATCGAATTTATCATAGTAAAAGTTCCCAAAATTCCTCTACAAACTTACCAAGGGCAATAGCTAGTAGAGAACGAGAAAAAAATGACCATTCTTGTCATGCAAATCGAGATCAATGAACACGTTAAGAAGCTAGATAAGTCTATTAACAAATTCATTCAAAATGGCTTTCAAGTCATCATGGCATATGTGCAAGTTAATTTCTCTAGCCAACTGGAAATTGTGTGCAGGCTCCTTCAAGACGTCATGGCGAATGTGCAACTTTCTCTCTCTCCCAACTACGCCTAACTAAAAACTATGAGCGAAGGAGTGGAAACTATGTGTGAAGGGATGGAAGTTGTGCACAAAGGAGTGGAAACTATATGCGTAAAGGGATGGAAGTTGTGCACAAAGGATAGGAAATTATGCATCGACAGGAAAAAAAATTAAAGCCCAAAATTGAGGAACAACAAATTAAGAGATCATAGTAGGATGAGAGCCTTTGCGACCCCTCAAATATGCCACAGGATGAGAGCCTCTGTGACCACTAAGATATGCCAAGTGACTTTCTAGGTTTCGATGAACACATAAAGGAATTGAAGAAGTTTGTGTTGGAGGATGGAGTGGATGGTGTCGAGTGACTTCTTGGGTTTTGATGAACACATAAAGGAATTGAAGAAGTTTGTGTTGGAGAACTAAGTGGATGATGTCAAGTGACTTTCTGGGTTTCAATGAACACATAAAAGAATTGAAGAATTTTGTGTTGGAGGACGAAGTGGATGTGGTTGGAGTTACAGCCATGGGTGGTGCGAGAAAATCCACACTTGCAAAGGTTGTTTGTAATGACAATGAAATCAGAAGTAACAATAGCTTGTACACTCTCTTTACAATTTACACTATTTTAGTTGCATTAATGTAGCCAAACATAATCTATCTGAATGCTTTTGAATTTTGTATTACCTTCAAATTGTATGTAATTTGTAATATTATATATTACAATGGAAAGCTATACAAATATATCTTTATTTTTAGATTTTGTATTTATTATTTTAAATTTATTTTTAAAAAAGAATTTTGAAGAGATTATTTTTTATATATCTTTACTTTTAAATATTACATTTATTATTTTAAATTTTATTATTTTTAAAAAGAATTTTGAAGAGATATTTTGATGCAGGAGCATCAACCTAATCCATAAATTTTGGCTTGCTTTATATTTTATTGTTTGGTTGCTTGTGGCTTTTGGCTTGTTTGAATGTGTGGCAGCAGCATTTTGGGTTTTCTGTTTGGGCACAAAACCCCAATCCCTAAAGTGTAATTTTTTTTGTTTGTTGAATGCACATTAAGATTAGAAGTTTCTAATTCAATAGAGTTTGGTTGTCAATTTTTGTTAGTGAGGGAAGTGTGTTCGTAATTGGTTAACAACTTAATTTTATGTCGCCATCATTTGAACGTGGTTTATCAAGTTTTGTTGCACTTGAAAGGAATATTGTATGTTACTCTTTTGTGTGTTGCAGCATGTGCAGTCATCATATTCTTTTTAAGATTCCTTAATTTTTGAATTTTTTAAAAGAATTTTGAAGAAATTCTTTTTTATATATATTTTTTAGATTTTACATTTATTATTTTAAATTTTTTATTTTTGGAGAGACATTTTTTTAAGATTCCTTAATTTTAAAATGGGTTTGTTCTTGTGTTTGTTTTTGTTTTTTTTCAATTATTTTTAGAAAACATTTATTAAATGTTTTATAATATTTTAAATAATATTATTTTATAAATTTTTAATATACAATTATAAAATCAATCTAATTTATATTGATAATAATATTATTATATTTATTTTACTTTAAAACTATGTTTATTAATTTACATTGTAATTTCTTTATTTGTTTTATTTTATTGACATTTTGATAAATAAATTATAATTCAAATTTATAAATAAAATAATAAATTATGTATAGTTAACCAATGGCATGTGCAGAGCATCAATGATAGCCTAATGGCTACTTTTCAAAGAAAACTAGAGACCCTCGACCTCGTGGCATCCCATGTGGCAGAGCTCCTCAGAATAATCAATGTTTTCGCTCCTAAGGTCCCACTAGGCAAAACACAAATGAGTCTTTCAGAAGAAGATAAAGCTTTACACGGCCAAACTGGGTTCCAATGCAGCCGCATAGGGTCTCCATAAAAAATGGTCAACCAATTGTTGATATCTATGAAGGGGACACATTGCTCAACAGAGATTTCAAGAGCAAACCATATGAGCAAAACCCAAATTTTTTGCAATGGTCTTATCAGGAGGCAGAGGTTGTGCTCAAATCTACCAAAAATAAGCAATCCAATGACCTACATGTTAAAGTAAAGTTTAAAGACACACGGAAATGCATAGAGGATCTTGTAAGTCACAATAATGTTGCCCATGGGGTTCCCTTCAATCCAAGGTCAAAAGATGTTAATACAGGGATTGATGATAGGGTTTGGAGCACCAGCAAAAACCTAAAAATCAAACTGGGTTTATTCATAACAACTGAAGTTTTGATCAAGATTTGCAACATAAGGGAAGTTGAACATCACAAATTCAAGCACAAAAGGATTTCTCCAAAGCTGGGAACTCTTCCAAGAAGAAAGGCAAGAAAAAGAAGGAAAAATCCAAGAAGAAAACAATCTTGCAGTGGAAACAAAAGGATACCTCAAACGTCAAGGTCTCAGGCCAGCAAATCCTCACGTCTCAAGGCCAAGAAGGAATACAGAGTCCAAAATGACAACGGTCGATTCTGAAAAATGAAGTGGGGGAAAATACAAGCAAGCAACAAGACAAAGCACATAATAAGGATTTATCAAAAGCAAAAAATGGTTGTTGGCACAACTTTTTCAAAGGATCTTCAAAATCAAATTTGTGATTTACGCCATCGAGCCCTAGTCTGCAAGTTTTGGGACAAAATTCTTGAA
The DNA here is from genome assembly GCA_007258455.2 of Sequoia sempervirens. Classification (NCBI taxonomy): domain Eukaryota; kingdom Viridiplantae; phylum Streptophyta; class Pinopsida; order Cupressales; family Cupressaceae; genus Sequoia; species Sequoia sempervirens. The sequence goes on along the minus strand of VDFB02065202.1, from coordinate 20,351 downwards.
ATATAATTACTTCGTGATTTACTTTTTGAAGAATGGGAAGGGGTTTCAAAATTTTTCTATTTAGATAAGAAAGAAGGGATCTTTATTGTGCTATTTCATAACAAAGAACAAAGAGATGCAATTTTTAAAATTAAGTCTTGGATTTATGAAGGCTTTGGCTTATGTATGAACCCATGAACACCAAATTTTAAGCCTAGCCTTTTTCTAGCTAAATTTATACCAGCATGGGTGCAATTACACTCCTCGCCTCTTGAATACAAAGAGCTAAATGTCATAGAATTCATGGCAACCCAAATAGGAATATTCCTTAAGTGTGATAAGGAGTTTTTTGCTAACTCGTCTCTTCCAATTAGGGTTTTTTTATTATTAGATACTACAAAACCCTTTCCTAATCAGATTAATATCAAATCCAAGCTTGGTATGTGGGAGGAGGAGATCATAGTTGAAAATAGTCAAAATTCTTGTTATGTATGTCATTCTCTAGAGCATATGGCTAATGAGTGTTATACCATTTCCAAATCAACTAAAGTGATCTTCAAGAGCTTACAAATTTATTGAAGGAGAGAAACTTGGGTAAACAAAATCAAGAAAAGCAAACTTTACCCACCAAGGCTGCAAATAACATCTCATGAGACTTTGCTCCTAAATCTGACAAGAGGAAAACTCACCTTCAACCAGTTCAGGAAACATCAGAAATATCTACACATGTACAAGAGCAGAATGATTAGTCACATTACATTATTCCTTATTTTTCTAAAGGAAATAAGGATAACCACTTGGGTAAATTGAAGGGTATTATGTTTGTTTTATCATTTGTGATAAACAATCAGCGACTGATGTGCTCTATTATGTCAATCAAGAACTTGGAAGTAAGTTATCCATTTCGTAATGTGATTTTATCCTTTCAAAGGAATCCTTTTCAAATCATTTCCACTAGGCCTATATAACATGCATTGAACTAGGAGTCATCTAACAATGAACCTGGATGTTTCCTCAAGTCTCAAGAACAGGGCATATCTAAGGAAAATAATGAGCTTGAGTAGCTAATTTTCCAAGATTGTAGGTTAGAGGATATTGCGCATAAATTGTTGGAATCTATAGGCTATGAACTTATTGATGAGATAGCAGATGAAATTTTCAATGAAGAGGTTGAACCAAGGTCATAATTAATGCCTATAGATTATTCTTTCTCTAAGGATTGTATGGGCGATAATAAGGAAATGGAAGTAGACTTAGGTGTTGGATTTGATTTCTCTCAAAAGTTATCACTAGCTCAAACGCCCATCTCCCAAGTGTTACCCAAAAGAACCCCAGCCAAAAGGGGAAGAAAATCTAAGGCTGATAAGCTAAAAGAGGAAATTGAAGTGGGTATGCAAGCTACTCTAGATGGTGGTTTTTCAATCAGTAAAAGACTGAGGAGGGAATAATGCTCTCCTCGCATGTAGTGAAGATCATCTCATGGAATGTCAGGGGCATTAATGGCCTTGACAAAAGAGCCCAGATCAAGTGTCAAATTGATGCTAGTGGGGATAACATTTTCCTCATCCAAGAAACTAAATTGTCCAAAGAAATGTTTGAAACAACAGTTTCTAAATGGGGAAAATGGAAAGCCATGGTAGTGCCTGCCCAAGGAGCATCTGGTGGGTTAGTTTCTCTATGGAATCCAAGAACAGTCATAGTGGAGTCTATAGATGTGCATAATAATTGGAAACTTTTAAATATTTAGAGTTTTGACTTACAATTCAAGCTCTTTAGTGTTTATGGACCTACATCCACACAAGACAAAAAGAGGTTATGGGATACTTTGACGGCTTTAATCCAAAGTTTAAATGATAAAAAATTGATTATTGTTGGGGATTTTAATGCAATAGTGTCCCTCAATGAAAAACAGGGAGGGATATGCCTACCTCATAAAATAATATCTGACTTTGGAGGTTTTATATCAGAAAATGCATTCAGGGATATTTTTCCAGAAAAGGGGAGATTCACTTGGACAAACCAAAGGAGATATTTCTCTCAAATAGTAGTTCGGCCAGACAGGTTTCTAGTTTCTCAAGAATGGGAAGTTGCATCAGCTAATTTGTCTTCACAAATCCTCCCCTTCGTTGGTTCAGATCATTATGCTATAATGTTATCTATCACACACCCAACAAGGATATTAGCACACAAGCCATCTTTCAAGTATGAGAAAATGTGGTTGAGAGATCCATCATTTTTTCCCTTATTAAAGCAATGGTCGGTAAGTGCACTAGTCCAACAAGGTACAAAAATGTTCCAGTTATTTAAAAAGATGCAATATACTAAGGGGAAAATTGAGGAATGGAATGTGAATGTCTTTAAAAATATCTTTGCACAAAAGGAAGAGGTAGCCCAATATTTGGAAGATATACATGAATATATTATTCAGAATGGTATGGATGTTGTTATATATGATAAATATAAGGAACTCTAGCAAATGTGGGAAGAATTAGGTAAGAGGGAAGAATTATATTGGCAGCAAAAGTCACGAGAATTATGGTTAAAGAAGGTAGATCGAAACACAAAAAATTTACATGCATCTGCACATTAGAAAAGAGCCGCCAAAACTATTTTTTCAATATAGGAAGAAAGCTCAGGGAATCAAATGAACAATGCAGAAGAAATCCAAAATGAGGGAGTAAAGTTCTTCAAAAGCCTCCTTTCCCCTCAAAAATTTGCTACCACTGCTAATCAGGAAGAGCAAGAATTATTATCATAAATTCCCAATCTCATTTCTCAAAATGATAATGAAGCATTACTCAAACCATTCACATTATCAGAACTAAAGGGAGTAGTATTTTCAATGTCTCCAAATAAGGCATCAGGACCTAACAGATTTACGAAATTATTCTTCCAAAAATGTTGGGATATTGTGGGTCATGATCTCCTTATGGCCATGAAGAGTCACGTAAATCAGGTACAATGCTAAAGCATTTTAATGTTACAAATATACAAATACTCCCAAAAGTAAAGAAACCTAAAACTTTTGCAAATGTTAGGCCTATATTGCTCTGCAACACAATATATAAGATCTTTATGAAAGCAATATATTTAAGATTTCAGCCCTTTATCTCAAAAATCATATCTCAAGAACAAGGAGGTTTTGTTCCAGGAAGAGAAACTGCAAAAGGGGGCACTACTAGCACATGAGGTTCTACACTCTATCAAGTTGAATCACTTGTCATCTTTCATACTAAAAGTGAATATAATGAAAGCTTACGATAGAGTAGATTGGGAATTTCTTATTAAAGTGCTAGACAAATTTGGCTTCTCAAAGAAATGGTGCAAGTGGAGCCTTTCATGCCTTTCAGGTGCACACTTTTCAGTAATAATCAATGGATCTCCATGTGGCTTCTTTAAAGCAACTCCAAGTTGCGATAAAAGGGAAAATTATCATAATTTTGGGATTTCAAGAGGCAGAATTACCTTGTAAGTATTTAGGTATTCCTTTTTTATGAGGTCTAATAAACCATCTTATTGGACTAAATTCATTGACAAAATTAAGCAAAGCATATGTGCTTGGAAAGCTCAATGGTTATCATTTTCAAGCAGAATTCTTTTGATAAAATCAGTCCTTTCTACAATACCTAATTACTTCATTTTAGTGTTAAGGGCTCCAAACACAGTAGTTGAATAGATTCAAAATATCATAAGAGGATTTTTGTGGAAAGGGAACATGAATGATTCGAAAAAGATTCCACTAGTTTCTTTAGATAATATGGTTTCAAAAAAACACAAAGGAGTAGGATTGCATGACATATCGAAACGCAACCAGGATTTTGGGGGAAAATTAATATGGCAAATGTACTCTAAGCTGGAATCCAAATGGTGTTCTTCGATGAGAGCTAAGTACTTGGATAGCCAAGACCCTAAGAGAATTTTCACAGCTTCTAACCCACCTGAAGGCTCGATAATGTGGAACTTCATGCCCTCATGTAGAAAAGTAGTAACATCATATATCTCTTGGGAGGTCAATAAAGGTGAAGAAGTTAACTTTTGGAGTGACTCCTGGAACAGGAATCCACCATTGAGTAATAATCTAGATCTACAATCAGCCATTCTAGCTATATCTCAAGCATGGGGAACAAGAATAATAGATTATGTCAGTTTTATTGAACCCTCATCAGGGCAGGCATCATGGAAAGATTTTTCCTCTCTACAAATATCACAAGAGCAAAAAGAGTTATTGTCAAACATTCTAAAAATTAGAACAATATTCATAACATGGAAACTTGATCGAGTAATATGGGCACCATCTAAAGATGGATCTTATTCAGTAAAGCAAGGTTATAAAGCAATTCTCAATAGGGGCGATTCTATTCAGTCTTAGAGAGCATACTCCTTTTATTGGAATAGCATTGTTCTTCCAAAATCGGGTAGTTTTGCATGGTTAGTGATGAGAAAGAGAGCTCTAACAAGTGATCGGTTAGTTAAACTAGTTATTGCAAAACCTTTCAAGTGTGTGTTATGTGATCAAACTTTTGAAAATCATGATCACTTGTTCTTGCAATGTTCCTTTACACAGTCCTATTGGATGTTTTTCTTGGAAAAAATGAATTATAACATGCCTCTTCCGAACACAATCTGGGATCTCTTTTCTTCCTGGCATGTGCTTTACAAAACTTCCTTATTTGCGTGTATTTGGAAAAAAATCCTAGCATCAGTTGTATGGGCCATTTGGTGGGAGAGAAATAAACATATATTTAGAAAAACTTTCACTTCTACATGCTTTCTTCATGCATTGATTGAAAAATCTATCTCAGAAGTAGTCAATTCATGGATTCAAAATCATAAAAATGTTGGATCAATGTTTTCAACCTAGGATAATAATATTTTGAAGAATTGGAAGCATATAATTCTTCCTTTTAAAGGAAGTTTGAAACAACCACATAATGCAAAGGCAAATAGTAGTTCAAGTAAATGGTTACCGCATTCACAAGGTTTCCTCAAACTAAATTTTGATGGGGCTTCCAAAGGTAATCCTGGTGCCTCAGAAGCAGGTTTTTGCATTGGGGATGAAAGAGGGAATCTCAAGGTAGCTAGGTCAATATCCTTACCACCTAGGATGAATAATATGGTAGAGTCACTCTCTCTTCTTCACGGGTTGCTTCTTCCAAGGCAATTACAAATCAAAGCATTACACATTGAAGGTGACTCGTTAATAATAATAAATGCTTGTAAAGAAAGGTCATGTTTTAACTGGCCCTTGAGATATATTTTACAAGTTGTTTGGAAACTACTAGATGAATTTGAAGACTTCTAGATTTCTCATACCTACAGAGAAGGTAATGTTTTAGCAGACTACCTTGCTAATTGAGGATGTCATAAAAAGGAAATCTTTTGCACACAAGATAATAATAGCAATCATGATTTCTCTAATATTCGTGAGCTTGCAGAATTAAGAAATGTAATAGAAGAAGATTACATTTCTTTATGATAAGCTAATTTTTCCTAAGATCATATGATCTACTAATTCAAATCATATTGTCATTAACAACAATGCATCCACTATGGACAATTCATGGAAAGCCAAGTCTGAGTTGGAATTAAAGCATATGTTAGAGAACAAATGTAGTAATGCTGGCTTATTAACTCACATGGGTGTTCGCATTAGTCTCAAAGGACACTCACATACCACCTGATGATGCTGGAATTTGACCAAATATTCCAGCTTGATCACATCACTTCATTTTTGTTAGTCGCCCTAAGTTTTTTACATCATACAGGTACATTTCAATCATGTTTTGATATGCAAGCATTGCCACTAAATATTTTGACTTTCTTTCTACATGAATTAACATTTAAGGGAGAAAGGATGATTTAAATGTTTAGTCCTTTGCACCTTTCTTCATAATAATAATACATCATTTCATAGACAGACGTCAGTTTTAAAAAGGCAGTTATCAGATTATTCTTTACAAAAGAATTGTGCAGCAAGAAGGAAGTCGAAAGTGCAGTCATCGCATTCATCTATAGTATATTGCTAGTGGAAATACATTGTTGAAGTATCAGCAAAATGGTGCTTTGTCCTTAGAATTTCAGAGTATACCTGCCATTCAAGCTTTGGGAGAAGCCAATTGAAGAATACATTAGGCATGATGCTCTATAAAATGTGTTTAGAATGGATTGTGCGAGGGTGGAGGAATGCATGCAAATTATTCTAGGCATTGAAGTTACCAGTCCACGAGCTCGACGCCTCCTCTTTCCATCTCAAGTGATATCTATATTTCTTTCAAATGCATTGGACCTGATTCGATCCTTGAGTGAAATTGAGGATCTTGCTAGGAAATTCACCAGGTTCCAATTTTTGTTAGATAATGTCATCCTTTGAGCAGTTCAACAATATAATTTTCACAGTGGAGAAGGGTTTATTGGAGGCTTATTTACTATAAATTTCATGCAAAGACACCAGGGTTTCAAGAATATTTTTTACACCATTAGGCTTGCACTCTAATACAAAAATGATAATGTTATGTTGCAAGCCCTAAGAAAGAATCAACGAAATGTTTGTTTGGTATTGGAATTGGAGATCAAAGAAAAGTATTATGCTCTGGCCTTCCTTTGGGCTCATGCCTCACACACAACAAGTTAGGGTTTACAATTGGATTTATAGTTGAGGGTAAATTTTCCAGCTTGTATTCCAGTTCGTGTTCAAAATGTTCAAGACCAATCTGCAAATCGACCTCAAGTGAATTCAGCTACTGCTAATGCAAGATGCCCTTCGCGTATGCAGTTTCATAGAGTACAAGATGGAGGAAGAATAATTTATGGAAGAGGCTTACAGTTGGTAGAGGGAATGGATGGAAATTCAATAAATGGGGTTTCTTCAGCAAAGTAATGCTTGTAATTTGTGGGTTTTTTGTCTTTCAATTATAGTGTTTTTGTAAAGGGATTAAATATAATACTTTTTGAATTTTGTAAGGCGTTGGAGTATAATTATTTTGGGATATAATTATGTTTACTGATCATCATAGAAGTGATTGTATGGGGTTAGTTAATGTAAGTGTCTAGGAAGAAGAATGTTGAATTTTGAATTATCAAAATGTTTAGTTCAAATTATGCATTTGGATTCTACAAACATGTCATTTATGTACTATTGGAGATATAACCAGAGGTTTTATTATTGGTTCTTTCTTGCCGATATGCTCCCCATAACTAGTTTTTGTATTATCTTATTTATATAAATATAGTGGCTTGCCACTTTCGCCAAAAAAATAAATAAATTATGTACTTCACTAAATAAAAGTATAATAAAATTGACATTTTTTGATATGTTTTATAACTTAAATTATTAAAAATAATTATAATAGCATGTTTATGTTTTTTCAACCCTACAAATTATAATTATAAAATTATAAAAACAAGTATTTGTGACACTTGTTTTTAATATGAAATTAAAAACTTCTTAAATTTAATATTTTTATATTTATTACTAATAATTATCATTGTTTTCTAATTTTTAAGATATTACATTTATAAAAAAAATTATATTTTAAATGTTCGAACCATCATGAAATTTGCATAGGACTTATGCCGAGAAGGAAGCACGGCTGACTAGAGTTTCCTCACTGAACCCTTGAACACTTTTGAGTTATTTCACCTACTATTGGTGGTAAAGAGGTTTCACAATAGCTCTCAAGACAAAGTCCAAAGCTATCTCACAATATGGCTTGCAGGGATCTGGAATACATATGCATTCATTTATAAAGGTTTTGGTGGTTCTATTGTAAGAGATTTGAATAAATTTTGAATAGTTTGTGGCCAATCATCACAGATATGCAAGTCGAGTAAGCTTTCAGCAGTTATGATTATAAGAGACTTGAACAAATTTTGAATAGTTTGTGGCTGATCATCACAGATATACAAGTCAAGTAAGCTTTCAGCAGTTATGATTATAAGAGACTCGAACAAATTTTGAATAGTTTGTGGCCGATCATCAGAGAGATATTCGAATTGAGTTTGGGATTTTTACCGAATTTATCACTGCAAAAATTCCCAAAATTCCTCCACAAACTTGTTGAGGGAAATAGCTAGTAGAGAACCACAAAAAATGACCATTATCGTCCTACAAATCAAGATCAATGAATGTGTTAAGAAGCTGGATAAGTCTATTAACAAATTGATTCAAAATGACCTTCAAGTCATCATGGCATATGTGCAAGTTTATTTCTCTTGCCGACTAGAAACTATGCACAACCTTCAAGACATCATGGTGAATTTGTAGCTTTCTCTAATCTACCCAACTATGCCCAATTGCAAACTATGAGTGAAGGAGTGGAAACTATGTGTGGAGGGATGGAAGTTGTGCGCAAAGGAGTGGAAACTATATGCATAAAGGGATGGAAGTTGTGCACAAAGAAGTAGAAATTGTGTATCGATAGGAAAAAAAACTAATTCCCAAAATTGAGGAACAACATTTAATTAAGAGATCACAACACGATGAGAGCCTCTGTGACCATTGAGATGGTGTCTTCCTTGCCTTCCTCCAGAACCACTCCCACTTCACCCCTGAACTTCTTTATCCACCTAGTACCTGTAACATGTGTAATGTTGACCGCCCTTAATAGGAAGGAGATGTAGCCATTCATTTCACCCCACTGTTTCTCCAATTTTGTAGGCTCCAATGTGTGAAACACCAAGAATTTCATCACCTCGTCCCCATGATCCAAAGACATGTAGAAGTTTTGAGGGAGTGGGATCATGAGATTAGGGTCCACATTGTCGAGGGCTTTGTCAATCTCATCCAAAAAGGAATGTTGGAATACTTTATGGCACAACAAATTTTATTTCTCCTTAGTTACACCCATGTACAGTAGAGAGGCCAAGAACATTACAACGATATCCAAGTTTACTCTAAATCGATGGTATGCAATTAGGAATTCCCGACTCAGCATCCTCTTTACTATTGCCACAACTAGTGGATGCCCTGATGCCATGATAGACTTCAACCTCTTTTCAATAACCTCTCCCCTAAAAGCCATTTGTTGCTTCATGGAGCCAAGGCAGATGATTGTTTCCATCTCGACTCCAAATCACTCAATGCCACAAACACTTAGCTCTTGAAAATAAGGTGGGGAAATGTTCACAACCTAGCCTATTTGTAGAGTCTCCCCTTTCCATTAGCATTAATTTGTTTGCTTGATTGAACGTCCCTCTAATTTTTTAGATCCACAAGTAATTTAGAGTGATGAAGCCAGCCACCGTCATATGCTGCCAACTATAGCTAGGTTGCTTTCACCTATTAGTTCTATCATGAGGTGAGATCACAATTAGGATTCACCCTTCGCCATACTAGGTGACACCAAACTTCACAAGATCTAGTACCCCTCATGTCACCACAGTACACACCATCTTGTCATCACACTCCCATATCACCGCCACTTACTTGCCACCTCGACCTCCAACATGCCTCTTCCAATGCACGTGGCTCCCCTTTGGCTGCTCGTTTAGAATGTAAGCCTGAAACATGCACTCAAGAACAAACCATGCCCTACCTGTCACATTGTATTCGATGCATGTATTGAATTGTTGACCCTTGTACCATCACCCACCATTTTTCCACCTTGGCAATTTGCTTAGAATTGGGCACTTTCTACTGCCACCTTGGCCAGCCTGTCTGCCACAATATTTCCTTCTCAATATATGTTTTTGATTTTATAAGCCTCCAACTTGTCCATTATTTCTTTTATGGGTTGCAACCACTATTTCGACTTCTAGTTTGGTGCATTGTTGAGTCAAATAGCATTGAATTTTATAAGTGAATCTCCTTCCAGGTGGATGCGGCTAGCTCCTATCTCCAACCCCAATTGGAGGACACTTAGAGAAACTCTAAAATCTACCTCATTATTTGTGCAAGTCCCGAGGTGGATGGATTTTTCAGCAATTATTTTGTCTTGGTTGTCTCGCACCACACACTTTGCTCCCCTAGGCCCAAGATCGCCTCTTGAAACACCATCGAAGTTGATTTTAACCCACTAAACCTTTGGGGCCTCCCATTTTGTTTCTCTCCTCCTTTTTAGTGCAAGACCCTATGTACCTATCCCACATAGGGGGGTTTTAAGCCCATGAATGTCTTTTTCATTTTTTCATCCCAATTTGAGAATATCCTATGCTTTGTTGACTTAACCCGGGTTGACTCATTAACTAATTCAGTAATCTCACCATCAATCTCATCACAAAGCCTCTCATATTCCATGCCTTTGTCTTGGAAAATCTTCCTATTACACTCTTTCCAAATCTCCCATATGATGGTAGAGGGGGTGACTACCCAAATACTATAAAAAACCGATTTTCTAAAGAGGGGCCACATATTGAACCAAGTCTCTAAATTTGAGGGAATTGGGCACTAAAAGTTTAGTTTATTCATGAAGACTTTCCAACACTTTTCGGTGTAAGGACAAGTCAAAAAAATGTGATCAGTGGATTCATTATTGCACTTGCATAATACACACCACCCCAGACCCTGAATCCCAAAAGTTGTTAGTCTATCTTCAGTAAGGATTCTCTTTTGGGATGCCAACCACATGAAGACCCCTGCCTTTGGGAGGCAACTTTTTCCCCATAAGAGCTTGCATGACCAATTATGCCTAGCAATCACCACGACCAATTCTACTTGGCAATCACCATTTCCCTTATTTTATAGCCCAACTTAACTTTGTAAGTGCCAATAGTCGAGCCACACCATCTAATGGCATTCCTAGTCAAATGGGGTGAAAGTTTTGTTTTTTAATATCTCAACTAATTCCACCTTTTGGTCTTGGGGAACATTGATGTCTTTAAAGGAATGTCACACCCACTGCTAGACACCATTCTACCAGATTACATTCCAATAATTACAAACCTTATTGCCCTATGTTTTAATTGTCTCTACTTTTATGTCTTTCAGGTTGGGATGATCTACAATTGGTGGCTTCCCACACCATGAGTCCATCCAAAATGAAGCACTTTGACCATTTCTGACTTCCCATGTTACATGATTTACAATAATCTCCCTACACTCCAACATATAATTCCAAATCGCCAAGCCTCTTAGGGGGTCTTTGGTCATCAAGATATGTGTTGGGCATTCTGAGTCCAAATACTTCCTCCTAAGAATTTTGACCCACCTTTGCTCCCCTTGTGCATACATGTCCCATACAAGTTTAGCACCCATAACCTGGTTCATTATGGTTAATTGCTTGATGCCTGCCCCCCAGCTTCCTTGGGAGAACACACCTTGTCCCAAGCACTTAGAGGAAATTTTTGCTAATCCCTTGTTCCACTCCAAAAAAAATTCCTAAATATCTGATTGAGTGTATCCTCAACCACTCTTGTTATTTTCAAGCAAGCCATTAAATACACGAGAATAGCTGAGAGAACCGTCCTTACCATTAACAATCTACCTGCAAAGGATAGCCATTTTCCTTTCCAGGTCCCTAATTTACTTTTGCAACTGTTGACTAAGTTTTCCCAATAGCTTTACTTATTAGTGCCCACAAATAATGGTATTCCCATAAACTGACCAAGGAATTTTTCCACCCGTAGTCCTAAGATCCTTTCCATGTCTCTTTGTAGGTTGGGTTGTGTATTGAGAAAGAAGACCTAAAATTTCCTCCAATTGATGCCTTGACCAAACGCCAAATAATAATCATCAAGGTAGGTTATGATGGTTCTAGCCTCTTTCCTAGTGGATGTACCAAAGATCATTATGTCATCAACAAATTGTTGGTGTGTTGTTGAATCCAATCCATTAGCCACTGAAACCCCTATCCATTTACTTGCACTTCTCAGGTTTTTTATTCCTCTACCCAACACTTCTACCATGATGATAAAAATAAAAGGAGACATTGGATCTCCCTGCCTTAATACCCTCGAGGAGGTAAAGAATCCATGAGCCACACCATTTACCAAAACAAAGAATTTGGTTGTTGAGATGTAGCTTCTAATCTAATTGATCCATTCTTCTTTGAATCCAAACCTCCTCAATACTTCAACTAGGTGTTAACTAAAATTGCACCCTAGCTAAGTTGTAAGATTTGACAAGTCAAGCTACAAAACTTAGCTTTTCAGTGAAAACATGGGATGAACTCTAATGTTGCAAGCTACTTACGAAGTGAGGTCAACCTCTGGAGAAGGCTGAATTCCTCTTGGTACTCACCTAAACTACTGATTATGTTGAGGAAAAGGATAAAAGATACCATAAATTAAAATGACTTATCTCTATGGTGATGCACCTAACTATTAAGCTAACTTGTAAACAATTTACAAACACAAGCTAATCAACTGATAAAGCTAAACTCACACTGCTCAACTACTATGCTTCTTGCATAAGTGTTTCATAAGGAGATTTCAAATATGTTAAACTCTTAGAGGTAAAAATGACTCTCACAACTAAAAGTATTCATAAATTCTTGATACAGCTTATGACTTGCAATATACATATATATTTCTATAAAAGGTGCTAAGTTGAGACAAAAATTACAAGGGATTAGAGAACATTCACAAGTAATTTCAATAATCAAACACATGCACACAATGAAACAAAAGAACTAAGAAGGTGAAAACTCATCTTTATTGTTCATCCATGATATCTACTGTTGTACAAGCCAAAATATTGAGTTACAAAAGTCTACAAAAACTGCCAAAGGACTTCAAAAGTCACTAAGTATAGAAAATGCATCATCAAGAACTGTCCAATAATGGGTTACAAAATAGAATATATCCACAAGTCCAAGTAGCTCCACCAAAAGAGGCTCTAGAAGCTTCATGAACTCGGATGGCTTCAAAAATCCAAAAATATAGCAACAATATCTTTATCAAAAGTGATCAATAAGGTTGAAATGATCAATTTTGACCAAGTCCTTCATAAAGACAAGCTAAAATCACTCCAAGATGCTCTCCCAAGTTCATAAAAGCCAAAAAAAGCTCCAATTTTGTCTCCAAAGCAAGTAAATATTCCTATTTCTTCTCCAAGTGTTTGCAAATTAAATCCAACCTCCCTAGATGCTCTCTTCATCATAAATCAAAGCAAATCCTTCTTAAAAGGATAACTCCTTGAATAAACCTTCATAAAAGGAGCACGCAACATATTTTTTTGCATGAAAATAAATATATGATTTTAATGATTTATAAAATACCATGTAAATCATATATTTTACATTTTTCCTTCTTCAATGCAAAAATTAAAAGAAATAGTCACATTGTGCGTATATTTGGTAAAGAGAATTTATCTAAGTCATGAGACTTAGTCTTTGTGGTACAACATAAGGGAATGCAGCATTTATTATAAAGGATATTAAAATTCAAAGTTTCATAAACAATATGAAGGCATTTAAAATACCTAAAGTAAAAACATCTCCTATTGGCATCTTAGGGTTGATAAACTTAAAAACAAAAGTGAACAAAAAGAAAGAAAAGTTATTTCATTTTGTTTGAAGCTTCTTAGAGAAGCTAAAATGTCGCCGACCTAGGGTTTGCACAAAGCTTTTGGAGAAGAATTTTATGGCGTATTTCACAGCCACAAAGATATTTATTTGTATTTTTTGTCACCATTTCCATAAAAAAAAAAGGTAAGCATTTTTGCGTTTTCACTTGAAGAAAATGGAGATTATGTTATTTTTTTGTCTAAATAGGCCTTTCATGGCCGCGGGCTTGCACTGTTTCTCACCCATTTTATTATTTGTTGCTTGTTCTTTCTTATTTCTGATCTACCGCCATGGAGACCTCCAATGTTCTATCAATATAAAGGCATCTCTATTAGAATTTTTTTTAAAAGAGGCGCAAGTTGGGAAAGTTCTTACTATTGTTCTATTGTCTTTTCTGTAGATTTGGAATTTTATTTTCATGCATATGAGCAAGGTTATCAAACCTTCAGCCTTTCATTACTCTTTGCTGCTTTCTTCCATATCTTTACCATGGCCATGGTTCAGCCCTTAAACAACACAAAATGTATTTATGTTAACATCTATGGAAACTCCTCTATTTGGTACTTGATATATTCTTTTTCTAAAATTGAGAAGATTTGTTTTACTTTGTATCTGTAACACTTTGCTTTTTAATGGATCTGAAAACTTGATCATTCTTACAAAAAAAACTAGTACTGAAAAGGGCTTCACTTCTTTTCTGTGCATGCTTGACTTCTAATCACCTTATTCTCCAGACTTTAGAGTCATTTTTATGGTTGTAGCCATACTCATAAACACCTCATTTTCATGGTTGAGGGTTTTCTGCTTGTATAGGCTTGAAATTTATGAGATTGAAGGTGTTTGTGATTCTCCTTTATAACTCTGTAGACTGCCATCTTCTGTCATGCCTCTGGATATACATTTTTTTTTTAACCCTGTAGCTTGAAGTTTTGAATCTTGTACCAGATATGCAGTCATTACAAATCATGAATTATGCAAAGACACATCAAACTTTCAAAGTTTTTTTACTGTCTCAATCCCTTTTAAACTTCAATATGATCAAAACCACTTAGGAAAGACTACTCCTTTTTGCAATAATATCTTTAAAACAACCACTACAGTATATCCTTATCATGATGCTCACTAGCCATAAATGACTATACTTGATGAAGATCATAATCTGTTTTACTTAGTTCTTATTATTTTACTGATGAACACAGTTATAATAATCTTTCATATAAGAAAACTTGATGAAATCCTCATGAAAAATGCACATATTATTCTTACTTATTGTTGTTGATTCATTTTCTTTCATGGATATCAGTAACTCAGAAACCTGGTTAACATGCTCAATTGTTGTGACTCTCTTGCTCTTGCCACTACTGTTGTTATTCATTGTTGATACTTCTTCAACCTACTTCATTGCAGTTTTAGTAGTAAATCTAAATACAGTTGCATAGATTTGACCTTTGAAAGATTACTTCAGCATAAAACAATGCTTTCTTAGAAAACAATGTTTCTCTTTTACTGTTGCCTTAAACTGTGATTTCATAAATGAGCACATCAATATATTTGCAAGTTGTCCTATCATAAAAATTACTTCATTCTTTATGATTTTCCTGCAACAAATAAATGTCACTTATGGTAGTGACAAAAAGACACTGTCACAAAAGATGTACATCTATTTGTATAAATCAAAAGCAATGAACTATCTAATGAATTATCCTTCTAAGTTATGTGATTAACACATTGGGCTCAACCCTTGTGGGAGCCACATTCATCCCACGTGCTTAAAATAAAATAAAAATATCAATGCTTTTCATGTATCTGCACATGAAGCAAGCGTTAGAAAAAAATATGTATACTTTGATGTGCTATTTTGATGACTTCAACGCTTTCTCTGGTATATTTAGTATATGGATGTTTGTTTAATGCAGCTTAAGATCAATTTATACATGAATGGGTAAATGATCATGTATGGTGTGCAATCTTTCATTGCTTAGAGTGTTGCTCTAACACATTGCTTTGATTTATTGCAGGAAACAAGAGTCTTAAGGAGCTAGGAAGAAACTAGGACAACTTGGGCAACAACTAGACAAAAAGACTCATCAGAACCAGTCATTCTTAGGCAATGAATGGTTACCCTCCCTACAGAAATATTAATTTTTTTTTTTTACTCATTCATGTACATGTCGATTTTGATTTGCATTGAATAAGCAAGCAACAGTTAAACTCACGACTTGTGTGAGTTAAATGAATATTTTTATTTAATAAAATAACTTTTCAGAAGAAATTTGCAAAAACTTCTTATGTTTCATACATCAGTATAAATGCAATGATTTGTGTTTTTGTAATCTCTCAAGTTATTTCATTTGTATATATGAATGCAATGTAAGGGGAATTGCAAATGTACCATTTTCTTTCTTCTTTCTATCAATGGGCTCTACTTGATTGAGCCATGGGTGAAAATCTTGTAACACTAGGAATTGTCTGTCCACCAAGTTATAGGCTTTTAGAATGTCCAGTTTGAGGATCATATAGGTTTCTCTTATTTTTTTGGCCAAGTGCAAGGTCTCATGTGCAATGATAATGCCTTCAACTATTGATCCCCCAGGGGAAAATCCACTTTTTTCTTCTAAGATGACTGAATCTAGCACCCCCTTAAGCCTATTCACAATGATCTTGGTAATGACCTTGTAGACTGTGTTAAACAAAGCAATCAACATGAAATCACCCATGGTTTGTGGGTCCTTTTTCTTGGGCATAAGGGCCAAGAAGGTATGATTGAGTGATCCCAACATAGTCATCTTCCTTCTCAATTCTTCTACTGCCATAAACAGGTCCTTTCCCACAATATCCCAAAATCTTTGAAAGAAACTATTCGGGAATCCATTTGGGCCTAGGGCCTTGTCTGGGTTGAGTTGAAAAGTGGCAAGCTTCACTTCTTCCAAATTAATTTTCTGGTAAAGGGTCGCATTCTTCTCTTCACTTATTAGCTTGGGGATAGAGTTGAGGAGCTTGTCTCACACATCTCTATGATCTAGTGTTTCTTTGTTTAGTATTGTTTCAAAAAATCTTACAGCTTCATAGTTGACCTCCTCCAATGATTGTGTTACTTCCCCATCTTCCCTTTTTATTTTCATGATTCTATTCCCACTTCTATTTGCCACCACTATCCTATGGAAGTACTTTGTATTCTTATCACCTTCCTTGAGCCACATTTCTTTGGATTTGTACCTCCAATAGTATTCCTCTCTTTTCAAGACTTCAACAAGTTCCTCCTTTAGATCCTTTTCAACTTCAAAGTCTTCACTCCCCATCCCTTGCTCTATTATGTATTCATTTAGTGATGCTAGTTCTTTGTCTATCCTTTCTTTTTCTTGGAAAATGTTTTTGAAATTTGCTTTGTTCCACTCCTTTAGTTTGTTTTTCACGTAATTCATTTTTTTGCTAATCTTGAATACAAGTGGTTCCCAATTCTGATCTCATCCCACCAAGTCGCAATCAAATTTGGCAACCTACAATTTCTCAACCACATGTTTTTGAATTTAAATAGATTCCCTCTTGGCAGTTCATCCGACTGAAGGGATAACTGTACTAGAAAGTGGTCAGACCCCGTGAAAGGTAGAATCATTACCTCATACGGATCATTTTGCACCCCCAATCACCAAAAAGTAGAAATATATCCAATCTCTTTGCTATACTGGTGAAGGCTTTCCTTCTGTTGGACCATGTGAAGACCCCATTTTTAGCTTGTAAGTCCCTTAGTTGGTTGTTGTCAATAAACCCTTGGAAATCTTGCTAAACATTTGTGATTCGGCCAATACCTCCCCTCTTTTCTTCATTTTTCAAGGTGGCATTAAAATCCCCTACAATGATCCCTTTTTCCCCTTTGAGGGTGGAGATACTGGTGGAGATCTGTTGCCACAAATTCCTCTTGTCTATTGTTGATATTGGTCCATACACATTTATGATCACCAATTGCTCATTTCTTTGCAGCATTTTGCACCTCATCATTAACCAGTTCCCATGCTCTTCCATGACTTCCCCATTGACTACTAAGGGGTTCCAAATTATGCCTAATACACAAGAGGCTCTTTTTTCTCCCACAAAAAACTCCCTTCCATTGTCACCAACATCTAAGTCTCCCAACACTTTCCTCCTTTCTTAGTTTTGTTTCTTGCAATAAAAGAATGTATGCCCTAGATTGGTCAATTTGGCGCTTGACCAAGTGCCATTTGTTAGGGGAATTAATGCCCCTAACATTCCATTTCATGATACTCATTGCGTATGGGGAAGGATGACATCCTTCCTTGACCTTAGTTTCATCCGCCCTGTTAGATTTGCCACTATTTCCAACTTGGCCTTATTTGTCTTTGGCCCTCTTTTACCATTCTTCTTAATGTTTGGATTTTTTATTTTTGATTGAGACTGCTCCAACATCCTTTCTTCGACCAATTCACCTTCCTCAACCTCCCCCATTTCTTCCTCTTTTGATTCTAGATCCTCCTCACTCTTTGGACCACCTCTACTATTGGGCCAATTTGCTCAAAGTTTCTTGGGTTCTTCCTCTGAATCAATCCCATCCTTTTCCCTGATTCCTTCACTCATCCCCTCACCATCATCCATGCTTTTTGCATCAATTTTGGCTTCCTTTATCACTGGTATGACATTCATGGTCATTGTAACTTTTTGAATGGAGGGGGTGCCTTCCTTTTGTTCACTAGTTGTACCAACTCCACACAACTCATCTGAAGTTAGCACGAAAATTTTGCCCTCTGAATTATTTATGCAATGCCCTGTATTGTTTGCTTGGATCTCCCACCCTTCTGCAACTACCATTGGATCCTCAAACCTCCCCAAAGAGCTTTATGACTCCTCGCTTGATGATTTAGTTGTTGAGTCTTCATGGCTAGGAACCCACTCATACCCATTCGCCTTATTGGCCCTAATCCTCATGGTGCATTCCAAGTTTCCATGGTCCCTAGACTTGCAAATAGGGCTATGAATGCTTAGTCTAGACCTACTCTAACATGAACAGACAATCAAACATTAGTCAATAAACAAGTCTAAACAAACATTCCCCATGAAATTCACTCAAACACAGTGAACAAGAAAAACAAGATAAAATATCAAATGAAAACTAATAAAATCTTATTCAAAATACTCAAACCAACATCCCATGGGGGAATTGGTACTATGTTGATGTGGAAAGTAGCTCTTTCCCAACTCCTTGATAAGCTTGATGATGATTGTGTGCTCCTTGATGCAAAATGTCAATAACCTTCCTAAGATTGATGAAATTATATGCTAACATGGATGCAATGTAGATGAGAATGGATTCAAAATGACTATGATAACCTTGCATAAAATGTATGAATAATTGTGGATTCAAATGAGCATAGTGATCTTACATGGATTTTGGATGCCAAATCAAATAAAGGAGGCCTCTATTTATAATGAAGGGATGAAGAGTGAAGCATAGGAAGAACGTGGAACTAACATTTGAACCAATGGCATTGTGCCACTTGTCAACATGCTAATGAAGGGAGATGGAGCACATTTTGAACAATGTGCAAAATCAAATGCATGTAGGTGGATTTGAATTTGAAGACATGACTTGTGCAAGAGATGTAAAAAGAGTTAATGCCAAGTTGGCTCAAGGAGAGGACATGTAAGAGCCTTAAATGCCAAGTTGGAGGACAAAAGTCCTTTAGGAGGGAGAATTCAAATACATGGAATATTCCAAGAATATGTCATATTTGAATAGAAAAGGAGGAATTAATAAATCAAATAAATTGATTTGTATGTGCAACTAGCAAAAGCTAGAGAAAAGGAGCATTAGTGTTAGGAGTTAATTAGGATTAATTAACTTAGATGGAGTTAGTTTGATTTGACATTTGATTTAGATATTTAGATTTATTTAAATCAAATGAGAGGATATTGGAGGACTAGGATTTTAATTGAATAACTTTGATTTATTCAATTAAAAGAGATGACATTAGGATTAAATAAAGTTGATTTATTTAATCAAAGAGAGAATATTAGGACTTAATTAAACAAAGTTGATTTATTTAATTAAATAAATAACATTAGGACCTGATTAAATAAAATTGATTTATTTAATCAAAGAGGAATTTTGATGAATCAATTAAATAAATTTGTATTCAATTAATTGGTTAGTAAAGAAATAATTAAGGAAGAAATGAAGTTAGTTAATTAGAATCGAGTGCACGATATCAATCAGGATATTTTGAGTGTCTACATTTTTCCCCTCTTTGAAGCAATGTACCTGTTGCGTTGGTTCAAAGAATAACCTTGCCGAGATCAAAATTCAAAAACTTTATGATTTTTTTAGATGCCCCACTACTGCCCCAGCAAGAAGAATTACGTTAATATACTGCCCCCTCGAGAGATCGGGCAAAAAGTTTGATTTTAGGGTCAATCTCGTGACAAAGAAGTTCAAGATGGACGTATGGATGGTTATGATCATGATGCAAATGAGATGGTTGATGTGATATGCTATGATTATGAGATGTATGCATGCTAAAATTTTATGAATGCATGTCATGATAGCATGTTAGCGTGAAAGAAGATAGAAGAATGAGAGGGATCCACCCTTGATTTCAAAAAGATGAGGAAGTCCAACAAGTCTATGAGTCATCAAGACTTTATTAGATATGATGATGAATGATGATGATGATTTGCTTATCAGAGATTGGGAATATAAAGAGCTTACTTACCTTGTTTTTAATAACACACGTAGGTACAATGCATCAAGGTATAGAAACTAGGATGGCATTGTACCTAGTGAGATGGGATTTGACTCGACAAACAGATAGGAGTATCCTTGTTCACACCTAGCATACAAAATCCTATTTAGAATGCATTTTAGATATTTCAAACATCTCAAACCAAAACATAGAAAGGCAATCCTTCCTATGTGGTTAG
>VDFB02065201.1:0-39891 GCA_007258455.2 Sequoia sempervirens | reverse complement strand
GAGAAATAAGCTTAGCACACAGGTCTTAAATTATTCCTGATCCCTAGCTACCCGTTTTAACATGGGATCAAAGAAGCATGTTATGCAGTTCATATCTTTTTTAATCTCTCTTTTGCATGAGAGTGCACATTTCATCATTGTTGACACCATCATAAGCTAGAGGACTGCTGAGAAACCTCCACTGCCAAATGGACCTTTTCTGCCTATATAGCTATCTGTAGGGGAGATACATGTTTTTGCTTGACCAGAGAGGGAGCTACCTCTAATGGATTTCCTGAGCTAATTGCAATAGTATTGAGAACCTGAGCTTATTCGGATGAAGAACTAGAAACTACCTATGCAGCTTTCCTGCTGAGGCGATGAGGAAGAGCACATTGCTACCAAGAGGACTGGCTACTCAAGTTGTTTCTAAATGTAAGGCAATCTGTGGCTCTGTGACCTACTTCAGAACACCTGCAACAAAAAAATGGCTAAACTTCGTAATCCAAAAGCTGGGTCAAAAAGTGATTACCTACTTTCATTATAATGTAAGCAGGAAGATCTTTTGAAATGTCTAAATCAACTAGAATGCATGCAAAGTTTGTGTGAGAGAAAGCAAAGGTGACCGTGTCTGTTGTCAAAAAGCATCCCAAAGAGTTGTCAATTGCTTCGATGCATGACTTGATCCACAATTAAAGCCGAAGATTTGAACGTCAAACCCAAACAGGCATGATATTGAAAGATTTGGTGGTGGGGTTGAAAGCAGGATGCCAAGGTTTGAGCATCAGAGAATGCTGCCACCAAATCCAAAAGTAATCACAAAGGATAGCATCTTGATCCTCAATAGAATCAAAAATTGTGATGAAAAACCCCTGTGCACAGATATATATTTCCAAATTATTTTCCATTATAGATCACCAGTTTTTCATAATCCATTTTTGTAGCTCACGGAGGCCAAGCCAAAGGCGATTGAAATGACTGATCATACCATGTCCGGCAACAAAAAAGTCCTCCCCATTGATACTTCTTCCCCAAATTCTAAAACAAGGGAAGTTTTGGCGCAGGTGAGGGAAATCTTGGCCTAAAGAGAGGCCTACGAAACATTTTTGCCCGAATAAACCTTGTTGTCAAGATTAAAAACTATATGAATGTCTAAAATTGTTGAAGATTAATAGTGCTGTCAAAGGCACTATTCTTTTCAGAAATTTGGCAATCTTTGTCAGATTGTGGCAAGGAAAGAAAATTACCATTCGAATGAGAGTTGAAGCCACTGTCTAAGGAACTCAATTTGGGAGCCAATGCCCTAAATCGCACCTGTTTGTCTTCTTAGTTTGCAAAAACCTTCGTACCACCCCCTGGAGAAGCCAAAACATGTAAAGCAGCAACAGCCCTGACCTTTGGTGATGATGGAGCAGCTGCATATCCATTTGCTTAGGAGGAAGGATATAGGGTCTTAGAAGGGCGACGGAGCTTCAGGAGCAACATCTTTTTACTAATTATTATATATATAATATATAGGGTTTTAGAAGGGCAACAGAGTTTCACGAGCAACATAATTAGAAAAAAAATTATGAGTTTTTATATTATGTTACTATAATTATGGGGCTTCACCAAAATTCCTGTGTTTTTTGGATACCAAATTATCATGACTTCTGACCAAATCTTCATTGAGAATTAACAGTAAGTTGGGGAATCTAACTAGTGAACGGTCTCAATCATAAAGATTGCAAATTGAATAAAGGAATATTGTCATATTCATATCTTTTTTTATTTCATCTCTGTTTTTAGAAACTCCTTACAGCAGTCAGCAAAAAATTGCAAACATTTATGAAAACTTGACAATATCCACAACCACCCACCCTCACCTCTTCCTCCACTCTCTACAACTCCTGTGGTGTCTATGAAGATTAGAGAAATTGTACCCAAGTAAACAAAAACGATAACAGCTGTTTTACTTTTAACAGTGCATTTTGCCTCCAATGCCATGAAAATAATCCTTCTTTATTCAAATATCAACCATTTGTACATGCCATCATGCTGTCTGTTGTTCAAAGCTTTGACACAACTCATAATTGTTATCGTGACCTAGATAAACTTTGGCCAGCATGGGGACTTCCTGGCATCCCCAAAATGGTTGAGGGCACCCAACATCCCTAGCTGTCATGGGGACATCAAGGAGTTCCCCCCAGCATCCCCTACAGATGGGGACGCACCCAGGACATCCCCAACTGCAGGTGGTTTGGCGGGGAGCAGGGACATTTTGCCCCCATCCCCAAAATGTCCAATTTTGAATGGGTGGAGGGTCAGCGGGTTGGCAGGTCCCCATGAGACATTGGATTTATCCAAGAAACCTCTATAGGAAGTTTCCCATTTTTCATCTGAAGACTCCTAATGTCTGGAGACATTCCCATTTGGTTCTCCAAGACGGACATGGTTCCAATTCAGTGAGACAAGTGCCAGGGGTCAAGCTATGAGTCTCCGTGTAGCTATGAATATAATAAAAGACTGCACAGTTCATCTCAAACATCAAAAACCTTCTTTTCTAAAAGATTGAAACATCTTAGAACAAAAGCAATTTGAAAAGTCTCTATGGTTCTGATGTTAAGCAACTAGAGAAAAAGATCAAATATAGGACAGACGTGATATTGATTGACTGTCAATTGGTTTTAAGGTTCAGATAATTAAGTTCCTTCCTTGCCTAAGAAGAGATTTTCCTTGTAAGCTGAGTGCTAAATTGATGTGACCGCCTTGTTCTTTTTATGTAATTAAAATAAGATGCATTTCATTATAAAAAGAAACAAAAAAGAGATGATGAAAACAGTAAGCTTTGTCAAGGAATATACAAGTACCAACCAGTACCTTGAAGGAATAATGTTAACAACAAGTGCTAAACTAAAGTAATCAAAACAAGCCTAAGAGAAAAATTCTTCAGCCCTAAGGGGTCTTCAAAATGTATATTATGAGTAAATATCAAGCACCTCAATCTAGGATTATTAACTATATGACATAGCAGTAAAAATGAGTCAACCTAGCGACAATGATTTCAACAGCAATGAAAATTTAGAGGCATCATTTGTGCATTCTTTCTATACATAGAAAGAGATAGGTCATGATGTTTGCATGCATGTTCTCTCTCAATGCTGAAATAGGTTGAAGTAGCTTTATTTTGATCATCTCATAAATGTTAATCCTTTTAGATTATAAATTTATATCTATACATAGAAAATCACTAAGCAAAAGCGCGAAGAAACTCTATTAATTAATAGGTTGTTGGTATCCATGTACATGATAAATAAATAATATGTTTATGTGAGTTTATAACTCTTTTCTAAATTATTCTCCTTAATTAAAAGCTGTTAATTTTAGTTTCACTATATTTTGACCAGCAAATTTCCCTTTAAAATAAACAAAATATTTTATAAGTGAAATTTCGCAGAATATTCTTGTAACAAATGCAAAAGTAATGTATCTGAAGGGAGTGAAAACAAGTATGCGTGCATCTCTTGTTAAGAGAATGGACAAACTATTTAATGATTGCATTACAATAATACAGACCTTCAACAACTTAAAGAGGGTTAAGTCAGAGACCCCTAACTAAATAAATGTTCAGACAACATGTCACCTAAATCATACAGAAAGAATGCTTGGCTACAAATTTTTCATCTGTAAAGACAATTTCCTGCAAACCATGCTCTCCAAAAAATGATATGGAAACCAAAAGTTGAGGGGCAACATGCAGAAATGCTTCTCGGAAGGAAAAAATTAAGTGTGTTAACAAAATTAAACAAAATCATACCTTGGATTTGGGTTTCCTTTAACCACTTTTTGGCCATACTTGCGCCATCGATATCCATCATCAAGGATATCAATCTCACTGGTGGTTTGTACCACTACACGTGGCTCACGAATAGCTCTCGATGCTGCAATGATGTCCACTGCATTGTTCTCTTTCTTCCTGCCATCTTAAACAATCTCATCACTGACTGAAATGATAATATCCTAGAATATTCATAAAGCTTAACCATTAAGGAAATCACCTGCGCTTTGAATCAGATTCATCTTCATCGGCATTGTCTCCCAGTGATTTGCTACCATTTGTACCTTCATCTTCTCCTTCATCATCACTTGCTAGAGTTGAGGAGGGCTCTGGAGTACCTAGTGACTCTAGCTGACTGGAACTTTGTACTTGAGCTGTGGAGGATGGATCTGAGAGGTCAGTCACAACAGAAGTTGATGAGGACCTCTCCAGATGCTCATTTTTCCATGGCTTGGAACAATCTGTACCATCTCTGGGCCCTAATTCTGTGTTTCTCCACATACTTCCACCTTCAAATTTGACAGTAGAATTGAATCCATCAGTACTTTCTACCCCTTCATGAATGATATGAGCAGCACCAACCGCTGATCGACGGCTAGGCAGAGGTTTAGAATGATTATGTGTACCCTTGTAGACAATCTCTGCAATTTGTCCATCATGAGAGCGTTCAACCTTCTTCTTCATTTGACAATTTGGGTGTGTGCACTTATAGTAACTCCGGGGATACTCGCTACCTTTCACAAGCTTTTGCCCATACTTTCGCCAATTGTAACCATCTTCCGTAGGTCTACCATTTATGGTCTGGGGAGCTGGGCCTTTTTGTTCCCTTTCTTCAAGCTGCATCTCAGTATCAGCACCTTGCTTCTGCTCTGCATCCTCTGCAGATATAGTCCCTTGAGATGTAAAACCATTTTGAACAACTCGTAAAGGCTCAACATATTTTATATCATGTAGAACATTATTAGATGCTGCTGACTCAGGTAGAGAATGTTGCACAAGCTCTCTTGTCCTAGTAGATATCGGTACAGCCTGTGCCCAAAGCTGAGCCATGGCTTGAGCTTGAAAATGACCTTGAGCCTGCACCTGTGGTTGACTTTCAGGTTGACCATAAGCTTGAGCATGGGCCTTGTTTTCAGCAGGAACATCAGTTTGAACTTGAACCTGGGTTTGAGTTGGAGCACCACCATGAATGTAAGTCTCATTTTGGGCTTTTGCATAAGGTTGAACCTGACCCTGAGCATGAGAGAGAGAATGCGACTGAACCAGACCCTGAGCATGCGAGAGAGACTGTGACTGAGCCAAACACTGAGCCTGAGACTGAGAATTATCAAACCGGGACTGGGACTCTGCCTGAACTTGAAATCCAGCTAAAGCTTGTTGTTGACTAGGGCAAAAAGCAGCCTTTACAGAACGAAGAAACATAGTTAAAATTGTAATACTCTAACAAAATAGTTCATCTTAAAAACCAGATCAATATTTAAATTGCAATGCTTCAAACTGATGCCAACTCTTGGGCAATTGAGATAAAAGTTATCGGAATAAAATTACAGTCACACAATTAACATGCTTATTTTCTACTCCCGTGTGTCATTTACACTGACACACAGATAGAGATTGACAATGTTAGTAAGCTAATCAGATCCTTTCCTGCTTATTGTAGTTTACAATAACACCCCTATTTTATCATCATAGATAAGCCCAAAAGTGCCAAGTTTTTCATTTGTTATTTTGGCTTGTATCATATTAGGCTGGCACCTAATACTTACTAAAGGCATGTACAAATAAAACAAATGCTTCATTGCCAAAATGAAAATGAAAATATGTTGATCTATCGTCTACTACACATTATCATGGCAACTGCCTATATTATTCTTGTAGAAAAGTGCCACGCATCCAATACATTTACCTAGCCGATGCATGTACAAATAAGGTGAAGTTTGCAGTTTCTTTTCTGGTATATTACAAAATGCATAGGATAAATACCTTCTATGTCAAAATGAAAACAAATTTGGAAATTCATCTGCTGATTTCCAACTAGAAAGGAGAATGGAAAGAAAAGCAATCCTTCTTTTACATTAGTTCATTAAGAAGATAAAATTGAAAGATGGAACACGAAGAAGAGAATTACCAAGCCTCCTAAAGGGGAGAGGCATGAAGAAGAACCAGATTTCACATAGGGTTTGAAAGCAAAAGAGCCCGAATCATCATTCTCATTAACCTTGTCCTTTAAACCATCTAAACCAGAGTTAGGTGAGGGTACACCACTTTCATCAAATAAAGGAGGCAATGGAAATGTTCCAGTTGTTGGAGACTGCTCTGCCTGCATCATGCTAAATAAAATTATCAAAAAGAAAGAGATTAAATGGTACATATACTGCTACATACAAATGGAGAGATGTAACAAAAGTTGCTAGAATTCCCACAAACAAATGAGTACAAACAAATCCAAGAGAGGCCACAGAAAAATTCAAAATACATCCAAATCCTAGAGCTACAAACTAACAGTTTATTACTCTCTTTTTCTGACCATATCAAAACATGAGAAGAATGTACCAAAAAAGTCAAGTATCTTGGATCATTAAGCTTATTCCTATTCCTGATAATCATAGTAAATGCCTTTGAGATGGCATATGGAAGCAAAGAAGGTTACTCTATATTATATAACATTTTTCTGCATTTCATAGAAGGCTAAGAGGGGCATATTTAAAGCCTTAAAATAAAACATAAAATGAATAGTGATAGACATTACATTAACTAACTATAGGTTTGATAAATCTTTTATAAAAGAGATCAGAAAAATTAATGCTAGGAAAACTTTGTATCCCAAAAACATGAAACAAACATGGATCACATCTGCTGCAATCATCATTCATGAAGATGTTTTTACCATGGAACTCAAGAAAAACGAAATGACTAAAGACTAGCAACACCATTATCATTTATCTATCACTAAGAATGTATGAGTGAACTATTTTTTTTATCAAAGTTCTTCATACAAGTAAAATGAGAAGGATCCAACACTTGCAAGAACTTTTTCTGGGTATTAAAGAATCAAGTGACAAATTCGCATGCAAGAAATGTTTTACAACTCAATGGCATGTTTACTAGGTTTATGGATTCACTTGTGTAAACGGGATCCATGTTCAATCCCCATGTCCAGTCTTGAAGTGCTTGAAATGGAGCAGATTCATAAACTTTAGGATCATAAACTTTGGGATGTCAATATACTATTGTTATCCCCTCAACAAAATAAAGAGATTAATCATTGCCTAAAAGGCTTTAAAAGTCATCAGTCATCGTCATCATCACATATTGAACAAGATTCAAAACTTTTGAATTCACAATAGTATATAACGTGATGCCCAAACCAGATCCAGACAGGAAAAGCTTGGTTAAATATTTGCATATCCCTTTCATGTCAGCAAATAGCAATCCATATTGAAGAGAAATGGTGAAGTTTGGAATGAAATATGGCAAGGTTTATTGTTTCTTTCCTCCATTGCATGAAATACAGAAAGAAATTGACTTAAAAGAGAGATATTTATGAATCAAATGCAATTATATTTGCCATTAGATAAAAAGGGAGCATAACATACACATTCTATTTACTCAAATGTATGGGAGCATTAATGTAAATCTCCTGCAGTTAATCAAGGAGTATATGCACCACTTGTTGTAAGGGTTGTAAGGGCATTTAGCATTTGAGCGTTGTACCACCTATGGTATGAAGTATAGTGGAATGTTCCATGCCTGATAGCAGGTGAAGTGATTTTAATTCTAATTTACAGGCATTTATCATCCATTCATATCTTAATGTATCCTTCAGATGTAAATGGTTTACTTATTATGCTACTTTAATTTACTTTTTGCAAATAAGTTGCATATACTAATTATTTTTATTTTGTTGTATATATTAATACATTAAATCAAAACTTCTGACATGGAACCAGAACCTTGGTTTATAGTGGAGTTTTCATACCCAAAAGCAAGAAAGATGGTTTTTAATACCCAATTTATTAATTTAAGGGTTTTTATCATCCATTCATAATTTGGTGTAATCCTTCATGTGAATGACTTTACTTACCATCTTATTTACCTTTTGCATATATGTTAAATTTAGTGATCATTATGTTTTATTAAATTATTTATTTATACACTGTACCCAAACTTCCAACATGGAATTAAGCCTTGGTTAAAGCCTCTGTTGGAACCTTGTTTGAAACCATTTTACAAGATTCCATGTTTGATTTCCAGTAGTCAGATTAAAAGGAGGCATAAGATTCTCATTGTATGTAGAAATGTATGAGAGCATTATACTTAAATCTCCTCAGTTACTTAAGAAATATGCACTTTTCTTTACTTCTTTAACTGCCTGCTCAGGGCATGTTACATAAATAATAATCCGCCAGCCCTCCCTCCCTACGACCAGAGACTTATCACTAGACTCACCCCCTACTGACACTACAGAAAACAAATCGAAGTATACAGCCAGTAAATCAGGCTGAGGATTTGTGCTTGTGGGCAAGGGTGGGTTTATTTATATTTATTTAGTTTAATATTTAGATTTAACCTCTTATATTTAATTTTAATATTTTAGATTTATTTATTAATTTAATATAATTATATTTAAATCTTAATATTTTAAAGATTTGTATTCTTTGAATTTAATAACAATTTTTTCTTGATTTTTATCAGTGATAAATTTGTTCTGAATTTTATCTTTGCTGAACTTGATCACAAACACAAATCTTGTGACATAATATCAAACCACCAGATAAACCGAATACTCAACTGAAGCTGGCTTAAGGTGGGTTTCTTTCTACATTTCTGAACCCCAACCACTCTATCAACTCAAATGTTAACTGAGACCAAGCTAGGGACCTGAACACGTAACTGACAGTGAGCTAAGGTAGATTTTCTTTTTACATTTCCAAATCCCTAACCACTCTATCAACTTAACCATAGATTAAGACTAAGCTAAGGTAAATATTCCTAAAATTTCTCAGAATCAAAAAATTTGAAGTACTATAATTAGATTTCTTTTTATTAATTAATAACAGTTCAATGAAACTAAAACAGCTGTCATGCTCATACAGAATAGAGCATATGTTTTACTCACCTGAAAATGATGCATTGGAGAGAACAGAGGCCATGGCTGACATGGGATCAAATGTTGTGTCCATCATCTTCACCCCTCACTGGAACTGACCTAAAATGGGAACATCTTAAGCAATTCTATTACCTAAATATAATTTGATTTCCTTGTTTCTAACTCATACCAATCCTACCAATCTACCCATCAGATGAAATATGAGCTAAGATGGGATTTCTTTACTTTGAATTAAGTTGAGCATTTCTTAACATTTTCAAGATCATTAGCTAGCCTATGATCCAGTTATTATTTGATTTCTTTTGTTTTACTCATCAGAATATGATATATCGCCTAAGAATGAAGACCATAGCCAACATAGGTGTAGGTGTGGATGTGTCCATCTTCTCAACTTCTGACTCAAAGAAAACTAAGGTGAGTATTTCTCAGAATTTTCAGCAGAAATCCTATTATCTAATTCTCCTTTGATTACATATTTCCCAATATATAAAAAGCCTACCAAATTCTGACAGCGTTAACAGTGACAGAAGAAAATACACAATATTCTAATCATCTGTGAACAGAAGCAATAGCTACAAATGTGGATGTGAGTGCAGATGTGTTTCTAAGCCTGTGTCAAACCATCTTTTGATGTCCTTTTATCAATTCATAACAACCCCAGTAAATTAAAACACAATTTTCACTAAACGGAGAAAAATGCAGAATATTTATTTATCAGAAAAAGCTCTATTCAAAAACAGAGGCCATGGCTGACGTCGTGATTTTTATCTGTCATATATGTCCCAGACTAGAACTGAACTAAGGAAGCATTTCTTAAATTTCTCAGGAAGACAAGCAATCCAATAATCTAACTCTTATATGTTTTCCTTTCTCTCAATTAAAATCAAACCTACGATGTGTATGTCATCTCAATCCCTACCAGGAACTAAATTAAGGTGGCCATTCTTTTTGCAGAATCATAAGCAACCTTACAATCTAATTCTTCTTTTATCTCTCATGTCTTAATTATCCAAAAATGATCCATCAGCTACAAACAAAAGGTTAGCAGCTAAAATGGGTGTGGGTCTCTACAAGTATGTGTTAAAATTCTTCTCTTACTACCTTTGACCGATGCATGACTATACCACCAAACTAAAACAACATTGACACTGTACAGGTTAAAATACATAAAATTTAAGTTATCAGAAAAAAGACCTGTCAGCTCAAACAGAGATAGGAGGTGACATGAGTGTGGATGTGATTGTGACTATCTGATATTTCAACTCCTAACTACAACTGAATTAGGGAGGGCGTTTCTTAGTTTTTCCAAATTATAAGCAACCCTGTAATGTAGTTCCATTTTGATTTCCCTATTACCAATCCAGAACAAACCTACTAAACTAAAACAACATTAACACTGTACAGGGGAAAATAAAGATAAATTGCTTATCACAAAAAGCTCTGTTAGCTTCGAACAGAACCTGTAGCTGACATGCGCATTCATGTGGTTAACTGGCATCTCAAATCCTAACTAAAACTGAACTAAGTTGGCTATTGATTAAAACTTTCAGAACTATATGCATCTTTACAATCAAATTCGTTTTTTATTTTACTCATCAGAAAATGAGTACAAAAGAAATACCTAACATGGCTGTGTCTGTGCCTATCATCCCAAACACTGACACAAACAAAACTAAGGTGAGCATTTCCTAAATTTTTCGGAATGACAAGCAATTCTATAATCTAATTACTATCCAATTTCCTTAATCCCAGTTAGTAGCAAACCTAAGGTGTGTCGGTCAACTCAAACCCTGACTCGAACTATTACTAAACTAAAATCCCCATTTCTTAATATTTCCAGAATCATAATCAGCCCAACAATCAAATTCTTTTTGATTCTCGAAGGTTTACTCATCAGAAAATGACACATCCGCTAAGAACAGAGGCCATAGCTAACTAACAGGTGTGTGAGTGTTTCTATGTCCATGAGTCAAAATCCTCTCTTATTTCCTTTATATCTGTTCATAACTATCCTAACCAACAAAACCAACATGGATGCTGAAAATCAAAAAATATATAAGAAGATAGTCAACAGAAAAATAATAATCAATCAGCTGAGAGCAGAGTATATAGCTAAAATGGATGTGGGTTTAATTATTAGCCATTTCAACCTCTAACTGGAACTAAACTAAGATGGATATTTCATAAACTTTGCAGAATCATATGGCCTCCTGCAATCCAATTCTTATTTGATTTCCTTTGTTTTACTCGTAAAAAATGATCTACAAGCGCAGAACAGAAGCCATGTCCGGCACAGGTGTGTGGTCCAAGTATCGAAACATGCTCACATAGAAAAGGACTTCATACCTGAGAGTTAGAAAGCAAAACAGGAGAATCCAGCAGGGTAGTAGGGCTGAGACCAGGTGGAATGGTCAAATAAGGAGATCTAACTCCGCTTGGCGAGGAAAGGGCAGAAACAGACTTAAACCGAGCGGTATTTAATCTAGGCGCATTAAACCCTCCTCTGGCAGCCAATCTCTCTGACAATCCCCCCTTAGAAGGCGGTTTTTGCGCCTGTTCAAAACCGCCCAAGCCAGTTGATCCAGAATTATTGGTAGCAGTTCTCACAGCAGTATTAGTCGGAGTAATAATATTACCAGAAACATTAAATGGGTCGACTTGATTGATGCTCTTGTTTCTGCAATTAAGGCTTGACGGCGACGACGGTTTCAATTTCTGCTCCTGGATCATTGGCGAATCCATTGACAGCAGCTGTGAAAACGGCCGAGAATTGAAGTCATCCCCCAAAAGCGCCGAAAACAGGGTTGTAGGGCTGTGTATTGGTCCCCAATCAAAAAAACTCATCTTGTTATTCTCTTCACTCCCCGCCATTACCCAGTAATTTCAGCTCTTCGCATGCCAATTAAACACAAAATGGGTTTCAATGGGTGTCCTCGAATTCGAATCCCTCTGAGATTCTATCAATATCAATGCATACATATGTAATTTTACTGCGTATATGCATCGAGGGAACCTCCAAACCCCATAAAAATCCCAAATGGGTGTCTGGAAATCTGAAGTGGGTGTTTCGAAAACCGAAATGGGTCGCCCCCAAACGTGGCTGGACGGGGAATTAGAACCCGGAATGGATGCGGTATCGTCCTCGCCTGATGCGGTTTATGTCCAATGACGTATATACATTGTATCTCCCTCCATCCATGCTTGTGGCGTGTGTGGGTGTGTATGTGGATAAAAGGCGAGCAGACGAAGTAGATGTGTAGTTAATTCACTGTAAAATTGAATGAACCTCCTCTGAATGACCGCCGGGGAAAACGTGTTATTTAACGGGAACATCGGCGTCGGAAGACGGGAAATTTGGCGGCCCTCGCAGATGACGGAAATTCGTAATTTGACTGCCGGTTGAATTTTAATAATAGGGTTATCGTGGTAAAAAGGGTAAGTTCTCAGGCAATTTTTTATGGAAGTAATTATGAGGTGTTGGTTTAGGATTCTGTCAAGTGTTGATTTTTATCGCAGGTCACATGACAGAATGTTGAAGGGTATTTTTGACCATTGACTGAATATGTTCAGTAAAATGGTAGGGTAGGTCACATTGAAAGGGACTTTTTATCCAGTGTAGTGGTGGAGAAAGTAGTTCTCTTTTGGGTACTCCATACATTGGGCCCTCTAGGATTTTGTGTACTTGTTTCTCTAATATATTATTTTAATGTAATTATCCTACATCACAAATAGTTATACATATACTTTTTAATAATAATTATAGTTTAAAAGGTATTTATTAAAAGTTGGGATTGTGTTTTTAGTTATTTTGTAAAAATGATATATAATAATTATAAGCCAAACGTTCTAGATGGAAGAATATAATAATTAATAGTGAAAAGCAAAGTAATTAGTGGTCCATATTATATTTATATATAGTATTTAAGAATATGGGTTTTATAATTGATTTCGACTAGTGTTTTTATATGAAATTTTTATCATTGGATTCATTTTAAGGAAAAATTTAAATGTGATCAAATTTAATTATGAGTGAAAACTACATCATCTCAATTCTTATTATAAGATACTTATATGTGTGACCAACTTTAATGATGAGTGAAAATTACATTATATCAATTATTATTATAAGATATTATTGAGGTTCTTTTTTATATAAAAATAGGAGAGAACTTGTAAAGAGAAAATGAAATCTAATGGTGAGTGAAAGTGACCAAAAGTAACAATTAAAAGGTTTTTTTTATATAAAATTAGGAGAGAACTTATAAAGAGAAAATGAAATCTAATGGTGAGTGAAAGTGACCAAAAGTAACAATTAAAATTATATAACCATGATGCTTATTATAAGATATTACTTGTCATTAATGTTTAATTTTGACTATAATTTTATAATAAAAAATAATAATATATAATAGTAATTTATTAGAAGATATTATTTATAATTAAAAAATAATTTGGTTATAATTTTGTAATTAAAATAAGCAGTAATATATAATACCAATATATAAAGATTGTTCAAGGTAAAAGGAAGAGCAAACTAAAGCAAAAGCAAGATAAAGATAGAATAAGTTGAAAAAAATTAATAGAGATATTGGGACATCCAAAACTACTATAAAGTTTGAGACATATTAGTCTCACTATAAGAAAAATTAAAAAATTAATAATAAAGAAGGTAAAAATCTATTAAAGACTTCCCTCATAAATGTAACTGTCATTTGATCAAATTTTTACTATGTGGTGTTTTCTAGATTATATGGAGTCTTCGTGGTTGAAGACAAGAATAAGCAAACTCTACAAAATATTCAAGTTAATAAATTTAAGTTGTGTTGTTATTCTTGTCATCAAGGTTCAAACCCCATTGGGTGTAGTTGTTGAGTATTTATATTGGGGATGAGGTCCCTCGTTTGTGACCTCATTGGTTCATAGCTCCGGGCCAAAAGCATTAAAAAAATGTATTAAAATAGATGTTAAAAAGAATAAAGAAGGATAGATATTCTTTAGGTTCGTGTGCAATTAGGAATAATCAAATGTAGCACATACTTTGTGATTCATCAAGTGAATCTATTATTAGATCCATGACAAACTAGAAATTGGTATGTGCTTCGTCAATAGTCAAAACTACACATAGGACCTACTATCAAGTAGGGGAAACCACTACTTATCTTGATTGTAGACATGTGTACTAATTCAATAATGTTAAATAAGTTCAAAGACATGTCAAGCATTATGTGAATGCTTATATGTATACTAATGTATGTAAATATTGATGGAGCCAATGCCCTAGATTTTTTTGTACTAATAATGTGATTAGATTGATGGATGGTGGACATGTAAATAATCTAGGGATTTATTATGTTATACAACAACTTAGCATTCAGATTTAAATATGTTGCACTTGAGTTGATGGATTACAGCTAGAGGGAGTCAAGTTAGCTTGCGGCCATGATTAAATTTAAATTTAAATTGGGGTCAAGACTACTCATGCAATCCTAAATGTGGTTCTAAGCCACATATATGGGTTTGATCCAAGGCTAAAATAATAGGGTTAAGGTCCAATTCTAGGCTTATATACCCTAGAATATGGTAAACATGAATTCCTTAAGTCGTGCTAAATCAAGTTGCTACATGGATGTTGTGATGGATGTTTATGGTTGATTTTAAAGATATTGAATATTATTTGGAATGTTATTAGATGTTTTGAAGGTATTGAATGTTTGACAAATGTTGTGATATTTTGTTTGCTTGAAATATGTTTTGGTTGGTGAAAGGAAATAGGCAACAATTCCTACTTAATCCATTAAGGAGGGTATTGCAATTATTATGATCTAACTAAATTTCAATAGAGTTTTTTGGCATATAAATAGCACTAAGAAATGAACAAGAATAAATGAGAGAATAAGGAGAATGGATCAAAAGGATACGACCACAATGTGACATAAATATACCTTGGGAAAACTCAACTTCTAAAGCATTGAATCCAATGTATAAATCAACATCCAATAGTTACAATATAATGGTAGTCTTTGTACTTCATTAGAGATCTACACTCTAAACATAGAATTCTAGCAACATAAACCTAAAGAAAATATGATGTGGTATCTCTACCCCAAGCCCTATATAATTAGGCCAATGGGACCTAAGAAATCAAAAATGATTTTCCAAAACCATGGGCTCAAAACCATGAGCCAAATACAAGTTAGGGTGGTCTACATTCAACCCATGTGCCCCCACATCCAAGTGTAACACACCACAAATAGAATGTCACTCTTGATCAAATAATTTAACTTTGAAGATCAAGTGGAATCAATGTAACTTCCAAGAACTCCATATAGTTGTCATAATATCATTACACACCTATTACATGTGTTATAAATAGTCATTCAAAGATTTGAGTCATAGTCCACCTAGTAACTCCCTATTCAATGACTTCTTGCACCCATTGTCCAACTAATGACACATGGTGAAGAGTGTTAGCTATGGAATCTCAATATTCTACCTAAGTGGGATGCCCTTTTCCCTATGGGTACATTATTTAGAATATTACAAATTATTAAATAATTGCAACTAGGACCAAGACTTGCAAGGTGTACAAAAACACCTAGTCCCTTGGTCTCAACAATCTCCCACTTATTTTACATATTACAAGAATTATAAGAGGTAATTAATATGGTGAATTAAATGTTATGTGATAATCCAAATAGCCATCTCACACCATCTAAACTTGTATATGCTAATAAACTTCATTAAAGAAACTATAATATTCATTAATTTATCTACCATCTCAACTATAAACCTCTTATAATCCACCATGTTGGGAACAAATGTTACTACACATCAACATGTTTCATATATACATGAAAGTTAGGGTTCTTTACTAATTTGATGGTACTCTTAACTATGTTAACCTAATTCACCATTATATCCTACTTTAATTTAATGTCCAAACACAATCTCTGGGCCCAAACTACCTCCTTACAAGCATGAGTAGTTGACATGTACTTTATCCAAGTATAGTCAAAAGAGTAACCATAACCTATCATTTGCTCATCCAAATGATTAAACCTCTGAAAAAAATAAACACACACCCAATAATAGACCTCTTTCTGTCTACGTCATAAACCTTAATCAAAATTCATGAATCCATATATATCCATTTCCCTACTCAAATTTCAACCTCCCTAGTAGAAATTTGAACACATTGGTGTCTCTATAAGATACCTAAAGATCATCTTCATTACAGTCCAATGCTCTTTATTTGAAGGGTGAAATTGCAATACTGTGTCTCACTTTTTGCCCAAGATGGACATTTACATCAATATTTTTAATTGAACCTTCATCTTCTGAGACCTATAGCGGATAAACCATTAAGAATTTGAAGATGATGTGAACTAGTGATTTGTGGCAATTTGTGTGTAGATACTAAATTTTATTTTATTTTTGAAATAAATAATGAATATTTCAACATCTCCTTTAATAATTGGTTTTAAACAGAAAACAACATTTTCATAAAGTAACGTTTGTGTCGTACAACATAAATTTTTTTCTATAAAGGATTAAATTTGGATTTTTGAAATATAGATTCTCAACATCAATATCTAGGGAAAGGATATTTTTTCATAATTTTTTGTTGAATATTTTATTTTAAATTAATTTTTGAAGTCACTATAACTATAATTTGGACATACATGTGTGTCGTACGACCTAACTTGTTGTGTATATATCAAAATCCAACTTTTCTTTTTGGGGTGAAACAAGGAAATCAATACCCAAGGAATGAGTATTTTTTGAATTTTTTTTACAATGGTTTACTATTTTTCCACCTAGATGCACAACAAAGAGCTTAATGTTTGGAGAAAAACCTATGTTTAGTAAAAATTAAAAATTAAATACACGATAAAATGAAAATATATCAAAAATATACTTGTTGGAAAGCTCGTTTCAAGGGCTACAAATTTGAAAAATATAATTTTTAAATAGTGTTATTTAATCCCTCAAAAGGTAAAGAAAAAGTGGTTTTTGGCCAGCATTTTGATAGGTGCGAAGGAGACTCCATTGTGGGTATGATTTAATACTAGAGGAGTTCTATCCAAGGGGGTTTGATCTAAGGGGATCTTATCTATCCCTCTTTAATTAAAACCCTTTAGACGGAGCCTATCAAGACTTAAATCATTAGTTTTTTCCAAAAATAGTGATTTCAAGCAAAAGTCAGCATGTCCCAAAAGTGAGACACACTATTGTGGCAACACCCTGAAAGGGACATATGCCTACTTAAGAATCTCAATACTTGGGCAATGCATGGTCTGGTCTAGACCATTGCATATATAAGACTATCATTTGCACTTGTAAAATGGATATGACTCATGTTTATATCTTGTCTAGTGTCAAATAATATTAATCGATAGAAATATTTATCCTCACAAGAATGAGAACACTCATTGGTTTACAATCATGTCTCCAAAACCATTGTAAAATAGAGTTAGCATACTTCCTCTAGTTGATCTAAAGTTTTATGTTAACTCTATCTCTCTTGATCTCTATCTCTACGATGTGTTAAGAAAGGTGTCTCAAATAAGTATAAAGAGAATGTATTTTCAAGATTGTGAAACATAATTGTTGGGCTATACAGGTAGTCTTTTGTCCAAAAAAATTATGGATTGCTCAACATTGCCTTTAGAGATGTATGTTACATGGATCTTTTCAAGCTTTATATATATTTTTTTAAATAGGTGTCAATAGCCTCTTGAATCAAAATTTACAACCTGCAAAAGCTTTCCCTCTTTCATTAGAAATATAAAAATATATAGGACACAAAAAAAACTACAATAGGGAGTTACACTTATTGACCAACTTATGGCACATCATAAATCATATTCGAATAGAGATAATGAAGCCACAATGGAACACCAGAGTTGGTGAGTGGATTGTGATGCACTTATGACAAGTGGAAGAAATATGTTATTTTTAACATGTGGACTCATTTAGGGATTTGGGTGCCATATTTTAGGTGGTTTTAGCTCAAGGTTTTATAATTACCATTTGATGGTTTCATGTATTATCTCTCTTATTTATTGGGTGTTTTAGATGGAGGTATTGGATAATTAATTTGTAAGCATTGTTATGCTACTAGAATTACTCCAAAGTTGTATGTTGGTGATACTCTTATAATGGTATATCCTTGAGATTGTATTACATAAGATTTGTTGTTGATAATATAATTGGTTCATGTTTTGAATTATGGTTTTTTCTCATAAAAGGGTTTTCCCTAAGTACATGTATATTGTCGTATAATTTTATTATTGTTTTATATGTTTTCCTTCTTTTTGTAATTGTAAAGATCTAAAATTTGCACATTACTCTCCTCAAATATTAATTCAGAGTAAGTTTTTATGTACATGTATACCTTTCATTTGGTATCAAATCTTGATAACCTCAAATTCTACATATTGGGTAGAGGGTTTATTATACTAATCTGCATTTCAGTGGGAGCTTGTATAGAATGGATTTTGATCTTATTATAGGAAGAGATGGAAAACACATCCAAAATAAAAATGGAGAAGTTCTCAAGCACAAAATTTGAGCTTCTAAAGCTTATTATGAATGCTCATGTCTTTATAATCATGATAGGGGTTCTCCTCCTTTGTGAGGTTTGTTTTTATCACACATCTTTTACTTTATGCGTTCTTTTCAATCTCTACCTATCTATTTGTTCCTGGAGGTGGAAACACCAAAACAGGGGTTTGACTGAGGCAAGACCCAAAACAACCCCCAACATTTTTCCCTCTCTATTTGTGTGCAGATGTATGGACTTGACAAGCTAGGCATTTCATATTTAAGGCTTTTATTCTCTATTTCATTATAGATGACAACGTGAGGCACATATATCCCCACAGTGTGCTATCATTTGTGATCGAGGCTTAATCCTCTTGAGGGTAAAATATGTGATTCTTGTACTTTCCATTTTTGTATATTAGGGATTATGATTCTATCATTAAATTTTGTAATTAAGTGATTTTATCATTCTTTTCATTAGCAGTTTAATATTTGTTTTATCAAGTGATTTTATGATTCAATGAGGGTATTCATCTTATCCTAGATAATAATGATGGAATTCTAGTAGAAACTTTAAAAAGTATTCCCTATTTCAAAGGTGAGAATGCCACCACCCCTATAGAACACGTCCAAGATGTTGATGATATATGTTATGTTCATAATATCACATGGGATAATGTGGCTATTATACCTCTTTCCATATCCTTGAAAAGTAAATCATTGCAATGGTATAGACGGTTGCTGCCTAATTCAATTCATAACTAGGATAAGTTAACTAAGAAACTTTATGAATAGTTTGAGGATAAAAGTGACCACCCATCCCTAGAACATTTTACAACTATCAAAATAGAACCTCATGAATTCATGGAAGACTTCAAGTTCATGTTCCAAAGGACCTAGGATAGGATTCTTTCCTTGCTCAATCCTTCTCCAAATCATGAATTTTTATATTATCTGAGGGCTCTAAATAGTGATGCAGTTGTTATGATATAGTCCATGAGAGGAATAACCTTACCTAACACCTATGATATTTCTATAATAACATAAAAAATTTAATACAAGTAGTAAAAATATCCCCAAGGTTTTCCAAAGAATCCACCCATTGAACCAATTTTGACACATCTTCTTATAGTAACATTCATCTAGCCCACTACTTATGTTGCTCCTTACAATGAGTTGCATGAAGTAAAGACCGTGTTACAATTTTTTGGAAATAATTTAGTGGATTTAAAGAGGCAATAGGCCCAAGATAACATATCTTATCAATCTTATAGCCCATCTTACCAATGAAATAAGTAACCTTACCAAGGAAATGTTCAATCCCAAGGTTAGTTGAGCCATGAAGGCCTCTAATTACTTTAAACCTAGCCATGGCAAGTTCTTCTAAAGCTATTGTTTCAATACATAATAAGTGGCTCAAGACTATGTGTGGTGCTACTTATTCAATTATTAAATCATGACCAAATGCATTCATTGAGAACACATAAAATTTTCTAATTCAAAATGCATGCCTTCCTCTTTGAATTTGCACTCCTTGTAATTTTGGGGCTTTCACACTAATTAGGAACCAAAACCACATATTTACACTAATATTATTTTTTGGAAACTACATGTCCAACAAGAACTATCACCACACACACAAAAAGTCCCAACACTTTGTTGGAGCCTGGGCCAGGACTAGGAATTAGGAACCTATGGTTTTTGGTTCCCAGGGAACCACCAACCACCTCTTTTCATTAACCATTCACTTTCCATTTTCTTTGTCAAGGATTCCCATCCCATTAGGAGCCATCAGGACTTAGCCAATTTGTGATTTTTTCAATTTTTGTGCAGTGAATATTTGAGTCCCAACACACATGACACAAAAAAACCAAAGTGAACATGAAATATAAGAAAAATTTGAGGAGCAAAATTCTTCACACAAAGTGTCTCAAGGTATTGATCTATATGCTAATGAAGGGTCTTTTAGCACATATGAAGGTGGTGTGTGCTAGCCACCTATTATTTGGGAGATCAATTAAGCTCACACCTTCCTTGTTGCAATTGAGAAAGATGCATATGAAGGTATGCAAGAGTCAACTAGTTTCAACCATGAACTTTTTTATATGAACCATTTTTGGAACTTGGTTTGGAGCAAATTTTTTAACGAAGGTTATGTTGAGGATAAAAATTTAACCCCACTATTTAAGCATGGTAATGTTGAATTTGTGTGTCCTCAAATAGGTCAAAGTGTTGGTATGCATGATGAGGAAGAAGAGAAATTATTGATCAGTTTATTATTAGAAATTTCTATACATTAGGTGATGTCAAAAGACAAAAAATAGAGAGGCAATTTGAAGATTGTGAGTTTTCACATGAAGTATCTCAAATTTATGAGCTATATGCTAAGGATGTAGAGTTTTTTTGGATCAAATTTATGATTCAAACATGGAAAAATATATCAACATTTGTGGTAAAGATAGTTTGCAAGCTTTAGATGAACCAGAGCACTTACATGGTTCAACCCAACTTGAGGGTGCACTTACACATCATACATTTCGGCTCGATGTTTAAGAAGAAATTCCCCATGCTAATATATGTGTAGGTTTTAATGTGCTTCTTGCTCTTGAGGATCTTACAGATGTACATTTTCATATGGATGATTGTGGGAGTGGTTCTTACTACTTGTGGGTGTCATATTCAAATAATTTTATATTCACCTCTAGCATGGTTATCAAATCATTAAAAAAATCATATGTACACATGCATGAAATAAAATTTATTCCATCTTGGAGATAGATATGTAATAGATTGATGAAAATCATATCATTTTGTAGGATTGTCTTTGATAGAGGCAAATAGTTGCAATAAACTTTGAGCCATAGATTTTCTCGTAGGGTATTATTAGAATATGTTTATATGTTTTAATTGCAACCATATCTTCATCCTCGGTGCTTCCATGTCATTGGATGCAAAACTTTATCCTTGTGTATATTTTGGTTTATATTGTGTTGTCTTGTCTTGTAAATACAATGTTCTATGTATGCAATCATGACCCATATTTATCATGATTATGTGTAAGTTAGTCTCAATCTCATTTTGGTTCCCATTTTTGTTTTATAGCCCAAAGATATTTGGATTCTCACTATTTCTACAAGAGATACACATCCCCAATTATAGCTTATTATGACTTAATATCATAATATTAATTTTTTCATTGAGTCCCTATTTGTTTGTGCACTTAGGCTTCCTTTTACCCTTTATAACTGATCTGAGAAATATTTGTTTGGGATTTCACTCCTATGTTTTACCTAATTTTTATCCTCTAAGTGTCCTTTTGGTGTTAAAAATTTGTATGGATAAGAGAAAATTCTAAATCTAGGGCATTTTATGGGTGTTCTTTGTGTTCTAATAGAATTTCAAACTATTGGCCTTTTCCTTACCTTTATGCCATCCACCCAAGTCCCAACATCCTAACCTAATACCTTAGATTTATTTTATTTTATTTTTTGAAGTATCAAACTTGATTCTACTTGAATGTCATTTTAGAGGAGTCCCCGATCTCTGATCCTTGAAGATTTCTACTAAAATGGCTAAGTCTTTTGTTTTTGTTGATTTGTCAACCTTCCCCTTCCATAAGAAACCATTGCATTTTAGTCTTTCCATTTTGGTCTTTTTTATCAAAATTTCCCTATATTTTAGACTAGGGAATCATACCATCCCTAACTTGGGTACCTCTTTTAGTTCTTCCCCAATTATTGACTATTGACTCAAAGTACTTCGTCGAAGTTACAGTTGTAAATTTTTCTTTTTCCCATGTATCCATTTCATGCCTTCCCTAACCGTCTTAATTTTTTTGATCCATTTGTATTCCCCTTTGGAGTTATACTTTCACCCTTCCATTCAACTTGGTACATCTCATGAGGTAATCCTAACTCCTAGCCCTCGACATTTGAAAACTATAAACTTTATTTGGGATTGCTCATTCAGACTTCCCCCATTCCATAAACCTCAATGACATGAGTTCCTTACTATCTCTGACTATTGAAACTTTTACCAAAGGTATGTGGTATGAGTTTTCCTTGATCCTTGATAGTTCAAAACTCTTTCAATTTTTTAATATAGCTTTCACCTATCCCTTGCACAATCCTAAAGGTCATTTATGACCAATTTAGTCTCTCTAACTACTAGAACAACAATTTTATCGCTCAAAATACATCATCAACCTAATGAAGGTAAATTTGCTTGGTGTTTCAAGAAAAAATGACAAAAATGACTTGAATTCATTGTTAATTTCCAATGGAAATCTCTACGACCACCATAACTGATTGGTTCATGCCATGATAATTTTTTTCAAGCATGGATTGAAAGAGGAGAAAAGGAAAAATGGCATACTTGAGTTAATATAGCTATTAATGTTTTTAGAATTTGATGTCCTTACATTGTGTCTATAATGATTTGAAATAGATTTTCTAGATCCATTTTTCCTCTTCACACTCAATCCATTTTGAAATTACTTATCAAAATGATGGAGATCAAAATGATGGCAATCAAAATGATGAATATTTTATTATCATTTTGAGCATCTTTGTGAATCCTAATGGTGTTGATCTTATGTGTAGGCATTAATAAAGATGACATTGATGGTTTGAGCAACCCCTACAACATGATTCTTCCATGTTTCCTATCTATTAGACTCAATTTTCCATGTTGTATATCTATAAGTATGAAATTATTTGTTTGTAAGGGTTGGTTCTTCAAATTTTCATTGATCATAGTGTAGAATTATCTAGGGCTTCAACTTCTATTAATTTTTCTACCATTAAAGTTTCTCTATAAATTGTAGAGAGGTAGCTACTATAATAGATGCATGTAAAATTTTGTCTCCTTAATTGTTCATTGATATTTTAGAGGTTTTTAGAGTTTAGAGGTGCAGCAAGCCCTCTCCTTGTAAAATTTATTCCACCATAGTTGTTGGTGTGGTTGTAATGGGTATTTGATTTATTTTGCAGAATATTATTAAATACTTTTCATGTGTGATAATATTTTACCTATTATGGATGAATAACAATGAGCTCAAAGAGGGATTATTAAGTAGAAGTTTTTACTACGCATGATACCTCCATTGTTCCTTATTTTTTCTTACTTGTAATGGTTGGGTAAAAATTTGTTACCCAATAAGGCATTAGTTAGTGAAGACCTTGACCTTCCAAAATTATCAAGAAACACAAAAATACTTCACTAATACTCATAAAAGTAGAAATAGGAAATTCACATTCCTTTTATGATTCAACAA
Organism: Sequoia sempervirens; assembly: GCA_007258455.2. Taxonomy (NCBI): domain Eukaryota; kingdom Viridiplantae; phylum Streptophyta; class Pinopsida; order Cupressales; family Cupressaceae; genus Sequoia; species Sequoia sempervirens. The sequence goes on along the minus strand of VDFB02065201.1, from coordinate 16,164 downwards.
GATAACCAAGTATTACTATTAAGTAGGGTTAAATTGTTAAATATTTAGAGAATATATCTAGTGTGATTATACCTTACTTTATGTAAAATGATTTGAAATAAATCCTTTTTATGAACTATAAAACTATTATCATTTAAGGATACATTATGCATGAGATAAAATCAACTATAAAATGGTATATTGCAACTGTATTGTCTTGAATTAATAACAATTTCAGGGGTCAAGAATGCAATTGGGTATAATTTTTGTTTGGTACACTGATCAATCTTCTAAACTAATATAATAATCCATTTAGTTGACCTATAGGAACACCCTCCCAAGCTTAAACTTGGCACAAACTATAAGAGAGATTACCCACTTTCATAGTTATCATTTATGTTGAACATACACCAAAATACTAAGAGGGGGAGGGGTGAATCAGTATTCAAACAAATCCCAAACCCTCCAGAGCAAAATAAAACTTAATCCTTACAACATTAATAGAAACATGAAAGATCAACACAATGCACAACACCACATAACTCCAGATATATGTGAAAAACCCTAAAGGGGAAATGCCACAATGAGAAAAGTTGTTAGGAGCTACTGTCCTAATCCAACCTCACAATGAATTGCAATTACAACTTTGTTTTAGGGCTACAACCCAAGGAAGATACTACTCCATGTAGAAAGGTTTTAGGGTCACTCCCAAGGAAGCTACAACTCCCTGTAGACTTTGTTTTAGGGCTTCAAACCAAGGAAGAAACTACTCCCTGAATTGAGAACAAGCTCAAAAAATATTATAGCATGATAGTCCTACTATCTGAATCTGACAGTGAAGATCAATCCTTTTGATGATTGCAATTCTACTTTGACAACTCTTTTACAACTTCTTCAATTGTCTTCTCTTCAACTTACTAACTCACTTCTTTCAACCTTCAAGAAGTTTTGTCTTTGGATCACTACCTCCAGCAACCATTTAGGCACACTCTTTCCTTCCTTTCTGTCTTAGAGATAGATCAAATTGAATCCGAACAAGATCTACAACTTTTTCTCTTTCTCTTTCAGTTGCTTACATACACATCATAATGCATTACACACCCTCATTTGACTCCTTACACTCACACACCACCTAGATCAACTAGGTTTACAATATATACATGATATTATATTGATTATATTAAATGTTGGCCAAGAACAACAAGAATATTACAATTACAAGTCGATCAAACAACATGAAACATGTGGAGGGAAAGCCTTAGAAATGAACTACATGCAACACTAGGAAGAGGAACATTCCTTGTGGATTCCAAAACATGCTTAACCTAGTCTTAAACATCATTCATAACATTAGTATTCAAGGAACAACATTTGTATGCTTCACATATTTTAAATAGGTTGGCCTTAAGCAGGAAAAATATGAAACTTGTAGCATGTCAGTCATTACAACTTGGTGGTACTCATCAAATATTAAACATTGCTTGCACTTCTTCTAGATGAGTCAAAATGACCCATGCAACATCTTCAAACACTTCAAGGATTCAACACAAACCCCAACTCATGGCACACACCTTCAACATATCTTAGTCATCTAGGCAAAAGCATAACCCAACAACACCTTCATTTGAACCACAACCTATTCTGGATAAACCAAAAAAACCTTGTGGAGCAACATGAAACATCACAAGATCTTCAAGATCATTCTCTTCCAGCCAATTCACCACTTCATATAACAAGAAGTTGGTGCAAGGCACATACACTGAAACTAAACACTAGACAATACAGTCCTTCACTCTGTCACTTCCAACTTTCTCTACGGAGGGAAAAATGATATGAAACTTTGGATATAGCAACTTCACAACACACTAAAATTAACTTTTGAACCACATGACCATATCTACAAACATAGAAGAATGCAAAGCCAAACTTTGCACCATTATGAGCATCCTCGTAGAAACAACGCTGTCTTCAAACTGTCACTTATAGAACACCTCTCTGGTAATCCAAACAACATGAAACTTGAATCACAAATGCTCTGATAACATATGAAGCTAACTTCCAAACCATAGGAGCACATCACTAGCGAATAAATTCAGAGTATCTCTCAGAGACTATCAACCAAATAGCTAGATTGCAACACATGCAACCAAACTGCAACCAAATTCTAACACCAAAGATAACCAACCTCACACTTTACTTATACTTTTGACATCAATTACAACCAAATTGAAACAATTTAATAATCCTAAGTTTGTATCCTTTATTTAGCCTCTTGAAGAAAAATCCCTGGTCTTGAAGGTGGAGAAAAGCTCTAGGATTTATGACTTGCTATTTTAGCACCTAATAAGATGGTCTTTCTAGGAGCATTCTGTCAAGACCATGACACTAAATAAATTGGTTATTTTTGGAGGATAATACCAATAAAGATAGGGAATAAGTTGGATTTGAGTTCAATTAATCATCCACTATTTCATGGGAGAATGAAGGTTACTAACAAGAATAGGAAATTTGATGAGATTGTTGGCAGGGGACAAGCCTAAGTAATAGGATCTAGTATTGGTTTAGGTAAATTTTGGCTACAACAATTTAGTTAATAGGAGCATTAGAAAGACATATTTCCATTTTTTCTATGGATGCATCTCAAAATGTGTTATAAATTTTAGGGGTATTATAGAAACTCCAATCTAGAGTGTTGAAATGGTTAATTTTTCTACATACATATATAATCTATGCACCAAGAGGCTAGAGAATTTCTATCTAAAAGAAGCCAAAAGTATAAGTAGTAGGTATATATGAAGATGAGAGAAAATGATATTATAAAAGGATATTTTGTATTAAAACATCTTAGAAAGGAAAGGTTTCATAAAGGGAATTTTAATAATTTATAGGCCCTATAAAGTGGTACAAAAGCTATCAAGAAACTCCTATGAGAGAATTGTAATAAGATTAGGAAAACTCACATACATGCTTGATGCAATATACCTATATAATTTTCATGCATATGCATTGTTGATAATGAGGATGTAAGAACAATGTTAGAATCCCTAAATTGGAAGATTCAAATTTCAACAAGAAGATGAGGGGAAGAGATAGAGAAGATCGTGTAGAAGAAAGCCACTAAGAGGACCAAAGGTAGAGATTATGTAGAATACTTAGTGAATTAAAAGAATAATAAGAATCATTGAATCCACATATATATCCCTAGAAGATATGGACCTCTATGTCTAAAACCTTGAAAACTTGTTAGTTTTTTGTGAGAATGGGCTCAAAATTTTATTACTTGGGGTGTTTGATGCAAGAGAATCCTTGGTCTATAAACAATCTTGTCTCAACCAAAAATATTTTCTTTTCTTATCTTTATTTTGTCAATTCTATGCAAGTACTTAAATTTAGAATTTATTCCTTTGTCTTATTTTTATTAAATCTATTTGGATGTTAGCATTGTTAATTTTGTAGCTTGGACTGGTGTCTCCATTCCCAAGGATTATTTAATTATTTTTTTTGGAGACTTCTAGAAAGGAGTTAGTTGTCCATATAATTATTTAATTAATTAATTGATTCATCTAGAGACTTCTAGAATCCAATTTGTTAGGGTTAGTTAGGAGTTAGTTAGGGACAACAGCAGTGGAATTTCAGCAAGAGAAATTGAGGGAAGAATTTCTGGAGAAGAATATTGCCGGAGCTTTGTCAATAAAAGCAAGCAGTTTATGTATCTCTTAATTTGCTGAAGTTTAATAAAATTCTTCATCTACAGTACTGGTTTTCCCTTCGAGGTTTTTCCAGGGACAATTTGTCAAAAAATAATGTGTTCATTATTTTGCATGTTTTTTTCTCTATTCCTGTGATTTTATTTGTGAAGTTGCAGTTGTGTTATTTTTCAATATTTGTTGTGAATTAATTTTTGATAGTCAAATAATCTATATAGATAGGAGATTAATAATCAGTAACTGCAATAGAATTTTCAAATGGTATCAGAGTTGATCTGAGGGTAGAAAAGGCTCAGCATAGGAAGGAAAAATTGAGGGTTTATAAAACCTAGTTCTACCTCTTCAGAATTTTATTTTTTCTTTTGAGATGACCTCAACAGGTTTAAGAGATTAGGACAGATTGGATGGAGCCTCAAATTTTGGTGTCTGGAAAACCATAATTTCTTTATTGCTGAAAGAGAATGGTATCAAGGAATATGTGACCAGTGTTGTAGCTGTACCTACAGATCCAACACAACTCTTAGCATATAAGAAGGAAGATGCAAAGGTGAGGAGGCTAGTTCTTGATGGTGTCAAGGACCATATTGTTCCGCATATCGTAGAATTAGATACAATGAAGAAGATGTGGGACGCCATTCTAAATTTGTACTAGAATGCTACCACTAACTAGAAGCTAATTCTCAGAGAAAAGTTGAGGAATACCTAGATGAACAAGGGAGAAGATGTTACAAGTTACCTCACCAGACTCAAACTTGTCAAGGATGAGTTGGCTACTGTTGGAGATAAACCAGATGATGACGAGCTAGTATGGATAACCCTAAATGGGTTTACAAAGCAGTGGGATGTCTTTTTTCAAGTTATCAATGGACAATACACCTTACCGAGTTGGGATCGATTATGGAGTGAATTCACTCAGGAGGAGCTTAGACTAAGTCTTGTTAGTGGAACCAACAATAAGAGTCAGAAAAGTGAGACAAAACAGGAAAACATTGCCCTAGTGGGAAAAGGGAAAGTGAAGAAGGGGTCTAGCAAAGGATCAAATCCACAAAGTGAGAAGAAGAAGGACTTGTCTAAGATCAAGTGTTATGGCTATCAAGAGTTTGGCCACTATGTCAGTGATTTCCCACAAAGGAAGAAGAACAAAAAGAAAGGCAAGAAGTAGATGACAGCTTCAAAAAGTGCAGATGAGCTCTGTAGTAGAATGGAGGATGAGTTTGCACTCATAGCTTGTATGGTTAGCTCAACCTCATAGGGTGTTTGGTATATAGACAGTGGGGCATCATTTCATATGACATGAGTTAGAAAGTACTTCTCCAGTTATAAGGAGGAGGACATCAGAAAACAAATTTCTATGGGGAACATGTCCAAACTCAATCCAGTCAGGAAAGGGACTGTTCTATTTTAGAGGGAGAATAGAAAGTTGATTCCCATTCATGATGTGTTGCATGTGCCAGGCTTGGGTATGAATCTGATTTCCATATATGTCCTTTAGGATAAAGGTTACAATGTACTCTTTAGAGGGGTGAATGTGTTAATCAAGCATAAGGATTGGAAATCACCCATAGCTATTGGAGTTAGGAGCGACTGACTTTACAAGTTGCAGTTTGATACTCATAAGGCACTGCTAAGCAGTAGTAATTCTATAGATCAAGGAGAGTTATGGCATAGGAGGATGGGCCATATACATCATGGAGCACTTAGATTGCTTCGTGAGACAGTGACAGGTGTTCCAGAGGTGAGCACAGAGCATGATGATGTATGTAAGGGATGTGTGTTGGGGAAGTTTGCGAAAGCAGCTTTTCCTAGGAGTGACACCAGCTCCAAGGGTGTTCTTGATCTAGTACATTCAGATATATGTGGACAAATGTCAACGAAGTCTCTCAGAGGATATGAGTACTTTGTTACTTTTATTGATGATTTCTCCAAGAAGACTTGGATATACTTCTTGAAGACCAAGGATGAGGTTTTCAGTCGCTTCCAAGAGTTCAAAGCTCTTGTGGAGAATTCGACATGCAGGAAGATAAAGGTTCTTCAGTCAAATAATGGAGGCGAATACAAAGGGAAAGATTTCTAGGATTTCTTTACTGAGGAAGGAATCAAGAGAGAATGGATTGTTCCTTACAAACTGCAGCAAAATGGGGTTGCTGAGAGGAAGAATCAGTCTATATTGGAGGTGGCAAGGGTTATGTTGTATGACTAGGATATGCCACGTTACTTATGGGCAGAGGCATGCGATACGATAGTATACATACAGAACAAGGTTCCACATAAGGTATTGGGCAAGCTAACACCAGAGGAGGAATTCTCAGGGAAGAAGCCATATGTCAACCACTTCAGGATATTTGGGAGTTTGGCATATTGTCACATTCTAGGGCATACACGTTCCAAGTTAGATCAAACTGCAAGGAGAGGGTACTTTGTTGGGTATAGTGAACCTCAAAGGCATATCAGATATGTATTGCAGGGACTAGGAGGATTATAGTTAGGTGTGATGTCAAGTTCATGGAGGATAAGGTATTTAGGAGGTCTAGAGATTTGCCAATAGATGATCAAAGTGAGCAGCCAGTAGAAGCTTCAAGGATCGGTCGACCAGATCATGGGTAGCGAAGCTCAAGTATAGTTACTAGTACAAGCATAGGCTCAGGTGCGGAGAGTTCATAGAGTATGGAGTGATAGATGCAGCAAATCCAAGAGATGCATCAAGAAGACATGGAGGTTGATACTTCATCCTCTACAGTTGGTAGCAGGAACCAATAGACACATAGGGATACTTAGGAGTTTGTGGGAGCTCCTAGGACAAGTAGTAGACAACGAAGACAACCAACCAGGTATAATGACTATATGGCATTAGTTAGTCAATTGGTAGATAGTGAGCCTTCTAGCTATCAGGAGGCCGCACGACAACAAGTGTGACAAGATGCGATGGTTGAGGAATATACCTCAATAGTGCAGAACAATATGTGGGAGGTTGTGCCTAGACCAATAGATAGGGTAGTAGTTGGATCACGTTGGATCTATAAGACCAAGCACAATGCAGATGGTAGCATCGAGAAATACAAGGCAAGGTTTGTGGCCAAGGGGTTCTCTTTGAAGGAGGGATAAGACCATGAGGAGACGTTCGCTCTAGTGGCCAGGTATACTTCTATACGAGTCATGATCTCACTTGCAACACAAATGGGATGGTAGATCCATCAGATGGATGTCAAGATGACATTTCTTAATGGTGAATTGAAAGAGGAGGTATATATAGAACAACTAGAGGGCTTTGTAGCACACAACAGTGAAACCCACGTGTGCAGATTGAAGAAAGCTTTGTACGGACTCAAGTAGGCTCCCAAGGCGTGGTATGAGTGCATTGATAGATACTTGCAGGGAATGGGCTTCATGAAGAGTGAAGCGGATGCTAACCTCTACTACTTGGTGGTTGGGTGTGAGATTCTCATTCTTGTTCTATATGTGGACAACTTGTTTTTAACAGGTTCACTAGGGCTCATAGAGGAGTGCAAGAGGGACCTTGCAACAGAGTTCGAGGTGAAGGATTTGGGGCTTATGCACTACTTTATAGGCATGGAGGCATGGCAGAAAGATGGAGAGATTTTCCTTAGACAAAGGAAATACTGCATCAAAATCTTGAGGAGGTTCGAGATGGAGGATTGCAAAGCCATGTCTACTTCTATGATTGTGAATTGGAAGAAGGTAGACTCATCTAGGGAAAAGGATGTAGAACCCACCTTATACAGGCAGTTGATTGGATCTCTCATGTATTTGTTCAACACCGAGCCAAATATATCCTTTGTAGTAAACTCTCTTAGTCAATTCATGGTTGAGCCAAAGAGAGTGCATTAGACAGTGACAAAGCATGTGTTGTGGTATTTGCATGGTACAATCGAGTATGGGATCAAATATGCTCGAGGTGATGGTATCAGGTTGATAGGCTATACTGACGTAGATTGGGCAGGCAATACAGTGGATAGGAAAAGCACTTCAGGGTGTTGCTTCAACTTAGGATCAAGAGTTGTCTCTTGATACAGCAGGAAGCAGAAGTATGTGGCTTTGAGTTCTGTAGAGGTAGAATACATAGCAACTAGCATGGTGACATGTGAGGCGATATGGCTTCAGAAGTTGTTGGTGGCCTTGTTTGGTCAGAGGATTGAGACTACAGTAATACACTGTGACAATCAGAGTTGCATCAAATTGTTTGAGAATCCGGTGTTTCATGATAGGTCTAAGCATATAGATATCAGGTATCACTTCATCAGGGATTATGTACAATGGAGGATTGTTCAGCTATAGTAAATACCTACAGATTAGCAGGTAGCAGACATTTTGAAAAATACATTGGGGAAGGTGAAATTCATCTTCTTCAGAGATAAGTTGGGTGTCATGCAAAACACCTTCCTCGCTAAGAGGGAGTGTTAATTTTGTAGCTTGGACAGGTGTCTCCATTCCCAAGGATTATTTAATTAATTTTTCTGGACACTTCTAGAAAGGAGTTAGTTGTCCAATTAATTAATTAATTAATTCGTCTAGAGACTTCTAGAATCCAGTTAGTTAGGGTTTGTTAGAGTCTAATTAATCTTAGCCATTGATTGAGATTAAATCATGGCCATTGGTTTTTCAATGAGAAAAGTATAAAAGGGGATCAATGGGCATTTGGAGAACACACACTTGAGAAGTATTTGCAGTGATAGAAAATAGTTTTGCAGTGATAGCAAGGGGGCAGTGATAGCGTTGGGGACAACAACAGTGGAATTTCAACAGGAGAAATTGAGGGAAGAATTTCCGGAGAAGAACATTGTCGGAGCTCTGCCAGTAAGAGGCAAGCAGTTTATGTATCTCTTAATTTGTTGAAGTTTAATAAAATTCCTCATCTGCAGTATTGGTTTTCCCTTTGGGGTTTTTCTAGGGACAATTTGTCCAAAAATATTGTGTTCATTATTTTGCATGTTTTCTTCTCTATTCTTGTGATTTTATTTGTGAAGTTGCAATTGTGTTATTTTTCAATATTTGTTGTGAATTAATTTTTGGCATTTAAATAATCTATATAGATAGGAGATTAATAATCAGTAACTGCAATATAATTTTCACAAGCATAATACATAAGGTTTTGGTTCTAGCATTCTTGTTAGAATCATTCATAAAAGGGTTGTCTTAAATATTTATCACAATGTTGAACAATACAATTTGTGTGATAATGAGCTAATCATGTTTTGAGATCAATTATTTACTTAAACTTTTCTTTACATGGATATATCCTTTTTATCATTCAAAAATAAATTTTCATCGATTCAAGATTTTCTTTTCATCCAAGGAAGGAATATTTGTTTGTGCCGAGTCTTGAGTTTAATTTTTAAAGCTTTTACATGGGGAATTTGTGGTAGTGAATCATGTATTGAGATACCATTAGAAATTTTGATCCTCATTCCATTGGTTTAAATTTAGGTTTTGGGATCCCTCTAAGTTTGAGTTGGAATGATCAAAATATATGAAATGGTTGATGCCAAAAATGCTTAGTGCATTCTAAATATTTTTCTCATGTATTGATTCACATTGAGTAGATATGATAAAAATTAACAATTTTCTAAACTTAGAAGGTAATATCTATTAATGGGATATTGTAATGAGTTTTGTTTCAAACTAGGATGCGTATAATTATGCATTTTTGAAGGTATTATAAACTATCTTAGGATCCTGGAATCTCAACAAGTTTGTGAAATTTAAAGAGACCATTCTATTTTATAATTATTCAATCTAGTTCCTTGTAGCAAGTATTGAATTTTAATATTTAGTATATATCATTTGTTTCCATGAAATCCTTTATATTCTTCCACTATTTGGTGTTTGTTTGGTACTATGCTACTTTATTTGATAATATTTTGATATTATTAGACCTTGAATTTTATAAGACATCTAAATTAATTTGGGGTTGCTTTATATCCCTATATTTTCAATTCATGACTTCTATGTCTATTCATTAGGGCATAATTATGTTTTTTTTTTCTAGTTTTAGATATGTAAAATATTATTAGTCCCATAATTTTATATTTGATTGATCTTTGTATATTAATTTATTTATCTAGGGTTTGGATCTTAGTTGATTTTTATTTTGAAAATCTTCCATTGAGTGATTTTAATTTCTATATCTTACTTATGGATTCTCGTAAACCGTCTATATTTATATTCTAGTAATGTATGCATCAAGGATTTTAATGTAATATTGTACTTTATTATTGTAGTGTAAGAAATTATATACCTTAAAATTTTCACATTATGTTGTGTTCCCCTAATTTATTGGACTTAATTAAGATCCTAATTTTCCAAATTATCCATTCCAAAGCCTAATTTTTATCATTTTGCAAAGGAGGACAAGTATTGAATAAATGTAGCCAAACCTTAAATTAACCCTAGCTTTGAGTGTTCTGGAAATTTGGGCCAAGACTGATTCTCCCATGGGTGAATGGGTCCCCCTCCTTAGCTATGACCCAAATTTAAATATGTTGTTGGTAGTATTTTAACATCCAAAATTCAAATATGAAGTGTCAACTTTTGGAATCTAATTTTTGGGAAATTGGATAAACGCTTATAAATACTTAGTTATTTTATCACTTGAAATCTAATAACTAAGAGAACAAGCACTACAACATACAATTGAGCAAATACTATTGTTAAGAGAAATTCAAGAGCACCATTATCAGAGTTTATTATAGCCATTCAAGATCTAACATCATGTGAAATTCTATGTGAGTTTATGTGTGTATTCATGTTTTGTGAAGGCCAACCCTTGTTGTAGGTCTCCAAAGCATTCAAGCATTCAATCAAAGCAAGATCCAAATCCTTGAGGTGATGTGCATGACTTCAGTCCTTCAAGGAAGCCATTAAAGGGTGGTGAGTTGCAACATTTTGTTCATTCATCATTCCTTCCTTTCAATTATCATTCCTATCATTGACATTGCCATTGTGGAAGTGGAAACACTTACACGGGGTTTGATTGAAGCAAGCCCCTATATGGTACAACATTTTATCCCTCTTTGAATGTGCAGGTTGTAGGTTTAGAAAGGATCAGATTCAAATCTAATTGAATCACCTTAGAGGTTGAAAGTCAATCTATGCACCTTGTTGATTTGCATCCTAATGAAATACGAGAAATGATGGAATAAAACTTAGATTTTGAGAATTAAACTTAAGGAATCTCCAAATTTTTACATTTTAATTACATATGATCCTTTGGTCCTTGAAGAAATCATGTCCTTCTACCATACTTGATGGTGGTGCATGTTTCATGGATGCATTATTTCATTACACATGGGACTTTCCATCCTTCTTGGAACTTGCCATTGATTTTCATCGCACTCTTTCCATTATTAGTGATGATGATTTTACTTTGATTAAATTTCCTTTGAATAATGAAGAGGTGCATGATTATTTTGCATGTGATGTGTTTTATTATTCCTCCTTGCATGATGTTTTTTTCTCACGATGATGACATTTTCAAGTAAATTAAAATGAATCTATTGATGCTATTGATGTTCATTGCTTGATGATAATATAGTTCATGTTATTTGTATATATATTATTAGTGAACCATTATAAAACACATTTAGTGCCTTATCCCTAACTTCTATTGATGCATCTAGGGATGATTCATGTGCTTATGTTGCTAGACCCATTGATGATATTTTTTATACATCTAATGATAGAATTCTTCCACGTCCTTGGAATCTCTTATACATGATCTTAAGGGTTCATGGTTTCTTGATGATTTATCTAATGAGGACATTAATGATGTTTTATTACTTACCTTTTAAACATGATATTGCTATGGTTAAGGAAGATAATTTTTTACAAGAAACTCATTATAGTGATACAAATGTTAATATTTAATAGTACATATATCGCTAGAGATCCAATGGCAGGTGGATTTAGTACATATCAAGGCACATACTTACATGTAAATTTAATTTTATTCATATATTATAACCATAAACATTATCATATTGTTCCAAATGAATGAATTTAGATAAATTTTAATTGATGAGGTTTATAATGGTTTGATATGTCTTATAATTCTTATAGTGAATCATTTTCTCTTGAATGCAATTTTATTAAATAATTTAATAATCACCCTATAGCATATTGTAGTGTATGAAATTTTATTTGATAAAATGAAGACCAACTTCCTTTGTCAAACGATATCACCAAACAGTACACTAGGATCAACTAACCTTTTTGGTACGGGAATCTAATCCATTACTAAACTATGAGACAAATAATTTTTTTATAATTAATCCTAATGTGTTTTACCCTTGAAAGATTACTATTTTCTAATCAAGTGAAAACACTACAAGAGAAACTAAAGTACTAATTTTTATAGAAATTAAATTACTAAATTAACAAGTTGAAAGAAAATGCATATATGGCAGAAATAAAGAAATTTGGAGACAAAATATGGAATTCTTTGTTGAGGATGCTAGTGCATAATATATATGTTTGCATGTTGTGCTATGGTATTAACATCAAAAAAGACCCGAGTCCTAATATTTATCAAAAATTGTGCATGGATTGCATAGAGATAAAACCAAAAATCCCTAGAAGATCACTAGTAACAATAGAAATGAAAATAAAAAATATTTAACCAATACATTTAAATAAAAATGATAAAAATGAAAAGGAGAGGAAAGGTAAATTATTGAAAAAAATCTTGTATTGTTGATCGTTTGAGAGGAATAAATTACAACTATGAGAGAATTTTTTTTTTTGGGGCTATTTGTGAATACATTGCAACTATGAGAGCAAATAAAAAATTGGGGCTATTTGGGATCTTATGAAGAATGGTCAAGCACCTATTTTAGTTTTTCAACCTCAACTACAACAAAGAGATTGAAAATGAATAAAGAGAGTGTATGCTCGAATCCTAAGCATGTCTAGGATTATGAGAGCAATGAAAAATAAAAATATAGTGTATTAAAATGAAAGCTATAATGTTGGAGAACATGAAATGAGAGACCAAGTTCTAGAGACAATAGGAACTAGGATTCTACAATAGATAAATTAAGAAAAACCAAGAAAGTTAGAGCAATAATCAAATACAAATCACCTCTCAACTTGATAGAAATAATGGAGGTAAAAATATTATTCTAGAATTATACTAAGCTTTCTCAAGTGCTCAATGAGATGCTAGAAGTTCACATATGCTTCAAGACTCCTAATATAATTTTCAATAGCCTATTAATAATGCTTATCAAAAGAGTATGAAATTACAAGAGAAAGAGTGATAATAAATGAGATAGATTCAAAATAAGTCAAATTGAGGGAGAAGAGGGAGCCAAGTAGCTATTTGTTAAGGAAAGAAATGCTAAAAATGACAAAGGGGTGATGAAATTTCATTATAATCTAGTGTCACATGGAATTCTACGTGTTGTCTTCGAGAGGTTGTATTCAAAAGGGTAAAATAGGGGTTCATCAACAATTAAGGAGGGTTAAAGACCAATTGATGAAAGTGGGTATTCTCTCCTACACTTTGAGCTCAAGTTATACTCAAGAGGGTATTCCTTGAGGTATCCGAATGGTTTTAAACCAATTAAAATACAACATGACGACAACAATCAAGTATAATCAATGTACACTGGACCCTTAAATTTGTTACCAGGTCAAGATAAATTGGCTACATAAAGCCTCATATAAAATTCATTCTTGCACACAAAACTATAGATAATGTTAGTGTGTTAAGTTTAACATAGGGTAATTAGTTTTTCTCGCCTGGGTGTTTGTTCACCCGTTGCTTTTTTTTGTGCCTTTAAAAGGCTGTACATTATGTATTTTACAACATCTCATTTTTATTCACTTTTGGTGAAATAACATAGTGCTTCTCTCTATTCATGAAGGTTTTTGTTGTAGTTGTTGATCTTGGGCTTGGTGGTTTCCACCTATAGATAACAACAACATTATAATACCTATTGATCTTTTTATTTAATATTTTATACATAGTAGCAAGGTGCAGACACACAAGTCATGATTCACTAACAATTTAGCTAATTAAGTTTGCTTGATATTGTTCTCTAGCTTCTATTTGTGAAACATGAAAAAAATACGTACTAAAAAAATAATTTATAATCTACCAATTAAATATTTTTCAATAAGAAGTGTGATTGATCAAATATTCCCAGAATGGTGCCTATTCAATAGGTATAGAGTCACAATTTACTAGAATGAGTAAAAAATAGAAGAAAGGGGTGATAAACTATTCATTTACATACACAAAAGACATAACATCGAATATTGAACATACTTAAGAATCCATTCATAGAATACAAAAATCCATATGAAATGCACAAGAGACCATTACAAGGCTTGTAATGAATTAAAATCTATTACGTTTGTCAAATATGCATTACATTCATACCATTAAACATAGTAAGATGAAACCCAAATGATTCAATAATTACTTGAAGATCTATAGGAATTCATGGAGAAATTCATGCAATGATAGATCATCTAAAGCATTAAAAATCCTTTGAGGATCATAAAATTACTACTCAAAGTGAATCAAACTAAAAAAAATTAACCCTGGTTGGCTTTGGCACTTGTAACCTCTAGAAATAGAAATACCAACTAAACAAAAGGATTAACAACCCAAACATATATAATAACTCAAAAATCAATGCAAAAAAGTAGCAACAAGAAAATGGTGGAGGAAAAGGAAATTAATATGTTCAATATTTGAATCCCTATTGTCCATGGTAGATGATGGAGTCCTACCTAAACTAGGCAATCAAGATTAAACAAGCACAATTAGTAGTTGACGAAGTACTATTGTATTTATGGAATTAGGAGAGAATTAGATGAAATTAAATGTACAAGAGTAATGGTTGTGATTTTTTTGGTATCTCAATGTTGTTTCCTTGCATTCATTTAAAACATTAAAATTCATCCCCACTATTTTTTTTAACACATGTGACACTTTTAAACTTGTAACCGGTTTCACAAGTTTGGGAACCTTTAGAAATTTTCCTGTTTATTCACTCTACATAGTTTTGCTGAAAATTAAGCTCACTATGAACCTTGGTATTGGAATCACTCCTTATTGGAATTTTCATGTAAATTTAAACCATGTTAGGGAGATCAAGAATTCATAAACTCTCCAACACATTGCTTAACCATTTTTCACTCATTTCCATGTCTAATTTTTCATCGATTTTTAAACATCAAGGAGATCAATAAATATTGAACTCTTTGACATGCTTATATTTCTTGGTCATTTTTTATCATTTTTTTCTTGTACAAACTTTGAGCATTTTTTGAACTTTTCAAAGGTTCAAGAGATTCTTGAATTTCCAAATGCTCTAGTACCACACCATTAAAAATATACAAGGTGCATACTTAGAATTATTTATTTATTTAATAATCTAGAAAATAATTAAGGTATAAGGGGGGAAACCAACACAACACAAAGAACACTTTGAGCATAGGGGCCCATTGAATATCTCTTAGATTGGGTATAATTAATGGGAAAAATAGGGAAAACACAAAAATGAGAAAGGACTTAGATGGATTTGGTGATTTTTCAAATTGGGTCCCAATATATAGGAACAATAATTATCATAAGGGAATGAATTGTCATCATTCCCCAAGATTGAAGATCTATGAATACAAATGAGTAATACAATAAATAAATTAAATAATTTTTTGGTTCAACATGAAAGAGACCTAAATGTCTAAACACTTTACATCATTCCTAAAATATTGAAAAAGTAATAGACAATATATAGAATTTAGATACATATACAAGAATATAATAAAATTGTCTCCTTGGATCCATGTACCTATAAGGTATCATGGGTCCTCCAGAAAGAAAAAGAAAAACAAATATCAAGCAATAATCATGGCGATAATAGAACAAACAAGAAAAAAACATATATACAAATGAGATGAAGATACAAAATTAAAGGTTGTCCACCAAATAATCTTCTTCCCAATATTGATTATAGGGGGAATGAGGATGAGCTATTATAGAGACTACCATAAGAATTATATTGGGAGAATCACCTTCAATCAGATATAGAGGATTGACTACTAGAACAACATCCTCTTGAGAATTGATAGAGGTGAGCATCAATGATTTTGTGAAGATTAATGACTATGATGGAGTATCCATGAAGGATTCAAACATGTAGTCTTTGGGATAATATGCCTATGAGTGACTATTAAGATATGAAAAAGATATATATCTCATTATTATCAACATTAATGTGAGCAATAAGAGATGCAAGTGGAGGAGGAACCTCCACTTCAAGGAGAAGTGATGCAAAGGAACTTAGAGATGGGGGTGAAGGAATGCTATTCTTAGGTTTATAGATAGGTGGATTAGGGTAATGCTTTGGTTTTTATTTTGGTGGAGGAAAACGAATATCATTATCTATGGTAGTAATGAAGAACACATCAATAAATCTCTCATGATGGGTGAAGTGAGGGTAGCACTAGA
>VDFB02065200.1:0-43058 GCA_007258455.2 Sequoia sempervirens | reverse complement strand
CCAATTGAGCGAGAAGAGGATGAATTTCCACCCAAAGCTTTGAGAAGTCTTCAATGGAGTGTGATGATGGAATGACTTCGAGAAGGCTTGGTTTATAGCTGTTGAGGATGGAGGATGGATGGTTGAGATTTGATTTCAAGATCAATTATGGAGGATTCATGAGAGATTAGGGTGGATGAGAGATCATCAAGTGGCAGCATTTGATTGGTGCACTTAGGGAAGAAATGGATCAAGAAGATATGAAGGGCTAGGATTGGTTTGATTAAATCCAAGGGAGGAGAGTGAGTCCTCATACATGTGAAAGGATGAATAGGGAAGAGGGACCTATGACAAGTGTCCTCTCACATGTATGATGATGACACATAGGAAAGTGGGATCTATGACAAGTGTCCTCGCACACGCGTGTGAACACATAGGGAAGTGGGACTTATGACACGTGTCCTCTCACACATGTGAGGACACACAAGAAAGTGGAATGGAGACATGTGACTCATCTCACATGGGGGTAAGAGAGGTTCATATGACCCCTCAATAGGATAGGTAAGTTTGAAGAGCATGGGTGTGCTCTTGAAATGGATGAAGGGATTTGAGGCTAGATGATAGGAGGAGATAAAAGGATAGAAAGTTTAGGAGAAGGATGGATAGACTAGGATGAGTAGATAGTGAAATTAGGATGATGGAGAGATGGATGGATTGGGGGATGGTTGTCATGTTACAACAACTTGAGCAACCTTTATTTGATATTGCACTTGATGTTATGGACCTTACTTTGGAAGAATTCCTATGATGTGTGCTTTTGTTGCACCAAGGTATAAGAACTAGGGTGAGGATGTGCCAAGTGTGTAGACAACTAACCCAATAGAAAAGGTCGCATGCAAGCATATGCCTTATGACACCATGATTTGGAAGACCATGATGCCATTGTGGCAATACTTTGCAAGGGCCATGATAAATGCAAATGATGATAATACATGCAAGAAAAAAAGCAAATATTCACAACAAGATACATAAGGATTTTACCCTCAATCAAGTTGAAAACTGATTGACTGATTGGTTGATTGATGATGATGATGATGATAACAAAAATGTGATGATTATGAATGATCTTTCATGTTGATTACATTATTAACAATAAGAACAATGCAAGGATTGGGAATGATGTATCCTATGATGATAATGTGAGTATAAGTGGATTGAGGTTTGTAGTGAGGCTGGGAACAAAACCAAGGGATTCCTATGGATGTTGAGTGAGGTATCTTAGAAGGATTGTATGGATTAGGATTGATTGGAATTGGATGGACTGCTTTGAGAAGATTTAGATAGTGGGGGACTTAGGACAAGCGGGATTAGAGTTAAGTTGAGGAGTCATTTAGGATAGATGGATGAATTGGAGCATGTTTAGGGTAGGTGTTTGCTTGTAACTAATGACAAGGGAGAACCAAGATTATGGACAATGATGAAAAGATGGTGGATTGTGTAGATGGGGGATCGGAAGAGGATTGGATGGAGGATACGAAATGGGAGGATTATTAGATGGAGGTTAGGAAATGGGGGGATTATTAGATGGAGGATAGGGGATGTGAAGATTATTAGATGGAGGATAGGAGGATTAGGAAATAGAGGATAGGAGATGGAAGGATTCTTGGATGGAGGATAGGAGGATTAGTGGATGGAGAATAAGAGATGGGAAGATTTAGGATGGAGGAATATTGGATGACAGATAGGAGATGGGAGGAGTTAAGATGGAGGATAGGAGATGGAAAGAGTTAGGATGGAAGATAGGTGATGGGGGGATTAGTGGATGGATCTCTAAGGATAATGGTGCATAGGAATAATATGTCTCACGTGAGACAGATTGCATCAGATAAGAGTGAGAGATTGTAGAGAAAGTAAATTTTGTATTGTTTGAGGCTTGCTTGGATGTGTAATACCCTAAATGGAATATTCTTCTCAATTCTTGCAATTTTCATCAATAATCATGCAACTATAATGTTCCTATCAAAATAATTGATTAAACTTGCAAATTTTCACAATGTAAGCTCATAGATATTTTGTCAAATAGTTGGTAGAACTTTGAGAGCCATTCAATATTCTTGAATTTTATGATTAAGAACAACTACAAATCTCTTTCAAAACATGGGTATATTCACAAATGCTTATTATACAAATTAAGACACATGAGCATTCTAACAAATAGTTGGCAAAGAGCATTCTTTTGTTCTTGCATTCTTAATTGTTGGTGTTGTGTGATTGATTTCATTGTGGTTAATTATTCAAAAAAATTAAAAAGACTATCTTACACTAATTCACCTCTACTTATGCTCCCCCAACCCCTTCTCAATGTAAGTGTGTGTTCATTTCATCCTTGGACAATTTATTTCTCTTTACTTATTTGTTTTCAATTTTTTGATATTTTTAACTTTTGTTTTTTTGGATAGGATGGAAGAAGTTGGATACAAATGGAAGATAAAGATTTAGATAGAGGATAGGAGAATTTGCAAGATACTGGATGGGAAATAGGTATATAGTTGAACAACTCATTCCTCTTTTTTCCATGGAGAGTATCTTGTGCTCAAAAATTGCTATTATGGACCGTGGCGATTGTTGTGGTGCTCATAAACGTTGATGGATGTTACCAAGGAAGATGAACATCAATAATCCCTAGGTAGGCCACCAAAGTCTTTTGTAAGATAACATAAATCTCAAGCCACTTTATGAAAACCCTTGTTGTGATCAAAATTGGCCCAAAGAAGATCCTATAGAAGCTTTGTTTGCAATATGATACCTTAGAAGGTACCCAACGCCAAGAGTGATAAAAATGCCATGCAAACAAGAACTTTGGAGCATTACTTTGGAATTTATTAATAAATAAGAAGCTTCATAATATACATACCAATTTCTTCCTCAACTTTCTTAGTCATTGCCAAAAATTAGATCAAAAAAGCTTAGAAGGAAAAAAGGAATCCTAGAAATTTCTAAAAATCTTGCCATGGTCAATCCACCTATCCAAAGGTATGAAGCCAATTAGGTAGAGGAGATAAAGATTGCTTAGGGAGCTACGTTTTAATCTATTGAATGTTGTAGCTAGAAGCCAAGTAAAATGTGTCAAGGCACTTGAATGCTTGCTTGATGTTGTCTTCATTCTTGAGAAGAGTCAGAGAGTCTTCAACAAAATGACCATTAATAATTTGATGTGAAATTCCTTAGACACATCTCCATGAAATGGCATTAGCAAATAAGATAACCAGTTTCCTTAGTGCTCAAGGCATAGAGTAATGGTGCAAGAGGCAGCCTTGACATATAGATTTGAAAAGTGCAAGTTGCTCACATTGATGCCATTCATCGAAGGAAAGCAAAAAGTATTTGAAAACATTCTACCAATTGAACAAATTTGGTACCATAACCCATATTCAACACAACCAAAAAAATGAAGGGGCATTCATTTCTATCATAAGTTTTCTCAAATTCAATTTTGATAAAACCACAAGTTGGTTGGATTTCTCATAGCCCATTCCATACCTTCCCTCGACAATAATAATGTTGTTTAAGATAAATTCTACTTTATTAATCTAGTTTGCTATAGATAGAACACCACCAAGAAGAGATGCTAAATATGGAGGGAAAAATCCTTGGCAATGATCTTGTAGGAGCACTCAACATAGTGATAAGTCTCTACAACTCAAGAATTCCAACCTTCATAATAAAATTAATATTTCCTTTATTTATGATTGACCCTGGTGAGCTTCAATGAAAAGCTTCAAGATAAACCTTGCACATATCATAACCAACATCATCCAAATTCATAAGGGAAGCTATCACAAATAAGTTCCATATTGATATCCATGATAGAAACAAACAATTGGAGGTCCTCATAACAAAGGAGTTTGCTGCTAGCCACCAATTGAGTCAAAGAAAGACAAGTGACCACATCCAAACATTACTTGGGCACCACTCCACAATATTTTGAAGGATATTTTGTCATGTCCCCATCCTAGTCACACGCTTTGGTGACGCAGGTTGGGGCCTATCATTTGATCCTCGTGAGGGCCGCATTGTGAGTGTTCGTGAGGATCCTTTTGGCAGCTTGCTCGCTAAGCTGGTTAGCCTCAGCTTGGTGCTATGTCAGGTTTGGGCCTTCGCAGAATCTTCCAGAGAGTCTTTTCAGAGAACTTTCTATTTGTAGAAAGTTAGGTCAGGCGGAAGCTGCTATTTCGGGCAGGGCACCTGGTGCACTTTATCAGCTCAGATTCGACCCAGTTCAGCAGATGGTTGATTTGACGGAGAAATAAGGAGTAATTCATGGATTATTAAATATTTAATAATTTGACTTTATTATAACGTCACTTTATTGAAATATTAAAGTATTTAATTAATTGGCTCAATTATAAAGTATTTAATTATACTTTATAATATATTATTATAATGTGACTTAATGAGTATTTAATGCTCATTAAAAGTGGACGCCAATTATTTAATCTTTTTTCCTAAGTTCAAAAGTGAAAATTAAATCATTTATTTAAATGATTATTTTAATGAAGAATTAGGTCGAACTTTTCAAGAGAGAATATATTACTCTTGACAGGCAAAATCGAACTATCTTGTTTATTATTCAATTTTGTCTTCTGAGCATCTGAGCTTTGGAGTTTGCAAACCCTAGGGTTTCTGGCAAACATCGTTTCTGGAGAATGTAACCTCTTCAGAGATCAGGCATACTGAGGCTGTGAGATACTAGCTGAAGATTGCACTTGGTGATTTCATCCAGAAATCACAGATTGAGCATAATCATTGAATCAGACAGAGATTCATCAGTATTCAGCAGAGATATTTACTTCCTTTCAGAGGCGACTTCATCCATTTCCATTCATCTGAGTTCTGGCACGAATTTCAAGAATCTGTACTGTTCATTAATTGCTGTACTTGGCCGTACCAGCAAGGCCGTACTTCTTTGTTACTGAAGGAACGCCTTCCATCTTCAGTTTCTGGCAAGTGGGATAGGGACGCAGTGATTACTGGAGACCTTTGCATTGGGATTTGAGCTCGAGATTCCTCTCATTAATTCTGGCCGTACTTTCTTATTATTGCTGCAGCCGCCATTTCAAGAAAACCAGGTTTTTTTAATAAATTTTCCAGTATTGTTTCCTGTGTTCAGTTTCTGACTCTGTAAAAGCTCAAACAATATAATATAATGAAGCGCCTTAGTTCTTGAGCAAGTTTTGAGACATTTGATGCATTTATGTAATTTTTATGAATTTATTAAGCCTTTAGAAAAATCGCACTCTTTACTTTGCCTCTAAAACCCAAAATCACAAAAACCAAAAATTGCAAAACAATTAGGTTACATGAGAACCACCGTGGTTCTCGACAGTGGTATCAGAGCACAGATCTCCTGCCATCCTGTGTTTTTTTCAGTGATTATTCAGAATACAGTGCATTTCTGGGTTGCCTTTTATGAACCAAGACATTATTCAGTATACCAGAGGTGTAGGGACAGGCAAAGACGAAGACTGGACAGGTCCTCCGATTCCAGAAGGTCAGACAGTATCGGGAGTGCTTGGTTTTCACAGATCCAGTTCAGACGGTAGTGAAAACAGTGTTGCAACCCTAATGGCAGATCGTGAGACTTCCTCAGAGACTCGCAGAGATCCAGGGAAGGCACATGCAGAGGGTGACATTACTGATGAGGAGTTTAGACGGAGACACGACAACATGATGGATATGATGTCGCAGTTGATGGGTACTATTAGGCAGTGTACGCCCACACAGCCTCATTTCATACAGATTGGACAGACGAGCGGGACCACTCCAGTGGATCAGCCATTGGCATCAGCTCCTAGGCAGCCGTTACCGATCTATCAGGAGCGTAGGCCAGGCCAGCCTACTTTCTTACCCAGAGATACTCCACCTCAGACTCCAGGGGCAGAGCATCAGGTGCATCATCAGGACTTCCAGCCACAGAACGGCATGTCGGTGGCAGACTTGACGAGATTTCATGGCGAGTACATGTCTTTAGCGCCTGAGATCCGGCAGGCACTTACGTTTCATGAGTTTATAGATGTCTATAAACCCAGAGGAGGAGGTAGATTTGATCGTAGACCCCCACAGCATCAACAGCAGCCACAGGTGAATAGAGATTTACAGTATGCTGTGAGCAAGATTACACTGCCGTATTTTGACGGGTCCGAAAAGACATCAGCTAGGTCATGGGTCCAGAAATTGGACAACTATCTGTCACTTAGACCTATACAGGAGGATGAGGCAATTAAATTTGCCACTTTACATTTGGACGGAGTAGCGCATGATTGGTGGCACCACGGCATGTACACGTTAGGCCATCATGCGGTTAATACCTATCAGGAGTTCACGAGCCGATTGATAGAGAGATTTGATAGGAAGGATCCGGAGTTGTATTTTAGAGAGTTGGCTCAGCTCAAACAGACAGGCAGTCTGGAGGCATACATTGGCGAGTTTCAGAGAGTGGCCGTCATGGTGACTGGCATTTCAGAGAGGAGACTCATTATCTTATTTGTTGAGGGTTTGACAGAACCCATGAGAGGTTGGGTCAAGGCTTTTGACCCTCCCACACTGCAGGAGGCCATGCGGAAGGCACGCAGCATGGAGCTTGCCGCACCTCGCAGCAAGTTCACTTCAGGGTCCACTCCATACACGAGACCCAACAGGCCTTTCGATAGAAACAATGACAGAAATAGACCCTTTGACAGGAGGAAGGATCAACAGGATCCTAAGAGACAGAATGCACCCCCGTTTGACAGAGAAACTTTGAACGAATTACGTAAGAAGAAGTTGTGTTTTTGGTGCAAGGCACCCTATGATGAAAAGCACATATGCCCACTTCGTCCGAAAGTCAAAAATAACCAAATGGAGTGGTATTATGAGGGCGAAGAGCAATCTGATCTGTCAGACCAGCAAGCTGATTCCGAGCCTTCAGATGATGAGAAGTCCGAAAATGAGAATGAACATGAAGGTGGAAGGAAGCTACAGGAAGCCCATCTGACTAGTCTTCAGAGAGATGGTTCATTTCGACTCCGTGGGCTCTTAGCAGGTCAGAAGGTGATTACTTTGTTGGATACGGGTGCGACACATAATTTTATTGATGCACGTCTAGTGGAGAGGCGTGGTATCCAGACAGAGGCTTTCGAGGGTATCCGAGTTAAGGTGGCTGACGGATATACTCTCAGGTGCGACAGAAAGATTACTGATCTTCCGATGAGATTGAACAACTATGAATTCAAGACTGAATTCTATGTTGTTAATATGGGTGATACAGATGTGGTATTGGGGATGGCATGGTTACATGATTTGGGTGAGTTCACGCTCAACCTACGGGACATGGAGATGAAATTTAAGGTTGACGGAAGACCACATGTCATCAAGGCAATACGGGACAGTAATCTTAGGATGGTTTCATTCAGGCGGATGGAGAGGCTCATTCGTCATGATATGGTTGACTGGGCGGCTGAGTGCATGTTGATGCCAGCCCAGCAGGAGCCGCAGAAGGGTGAGTACCACCCTGACATACAGATTCTGAGGACTAAACACTCCAAAGTGTTTAGTGATATTCCACCTGGTAGGCCTCCAGATAGAGGTACAGAGCACATTATTGAGTTGGAGGAGGGCGCAAAGCCCGTTATGATTACTCCCTACCGACATCCGAAACGACTCAAAGATGAAATAGAAAAGACCATTAATGAGTTGTTGGCTATGGGTCATATCAGACCTAGCAAATCCCCTTTTGCTTCATCGGTTGTATTGGTGAAGAAGAAGGATGGATCCCTTCGGATGTGCATCGATTACAGGCAGCTCAACAAAAGAACCATCAAGAATAGGTACCCCATTCCGCGCATTGATGAGCTGATAGATGAGTTGCATGGTGCAGTCTTCTTTACGAAGATTGATTTGAGATCAGGGTACCATCAGATACAGATGAGGGAGCAGGATATTGAGAAAACCGCTTTCCGGTGTCATTGCGGTCACTTCGAGTTCTTGGTTATGCCCTTCGGGTTAACCAATGCACCTGCCACCTTTCAGGCAACTATGAACAGGGTTTTCAGTGCTCAGTTGAGGAGATTTGTGTTAGTCTTCTTCGACGACATTTTGGTTTATAGCAGGTCATGGGATGAGCATCTGGCTCATTTGGACACAGTCTTGGGTATCTTAGCAGACGAGTCTTTCTATGCTAAGGAATCCAAGTGCGAGCTTGGCATGGAGGAGTTGTTATATCTGGGGCACATCATCAGTGCCAAGGGAGTGAGTATGGACCCTGAAAAGGTCCGAGCTATTGTTGACTGGCCGGTACCTGAGAACCTTACGCAGCTCAGAGGTTTCATTGGGTTGTGTGCATTCTACAGGAGATTTGTTAGCGGGTTCTCACGTCACGCCGCACCCCTTACTGACTTGACGAAGAAGGGGGCTTTTCTTTGGTCACCACAGGCGCAGGAGTGCTTTGATAGGTTCAAGGTGATCATGACTTCATGTCCGGTGTTAGCTTTGCCTGACTTTTCGAAGTCATTTGATTTATTCTGTGATGCTTCAGGAGAGGGCATTGGTGCCGTTTTGATGCAGGAGCGTCATCCGATTGCATTTGAGAGCAGGAAACTCAGGGGTCCTGAGAGATTTTATAGCATTTATGACAAGGAGATGTTAGCCATTATGCATGCATTGGCTAAGTTTAGGCAGTACTTGGTAGGCAGCAAATTCAGTGTTCGTACAGATCATAACAGCCTAAAACATTTCCTTGGACAGCGAGACTTGAACGAGAGGCAGCAGAAATGGGTCAGTAAACTGCAGTCATATGACTTCGACATTACTTTCATTAAGGGGAAGCAGAATATAGTAGCTGACGCCTTGTCTCGTAGACCCCAGTTGAATGCCTTAGCACAGATTACAGAGGATTGGAGGCATCGGATCATTGCAGAGTATGCTAAGAACCCATGGGCTTCTAGCATCGTTGACAGGACAGAGCAGGACGACAGGTATACAGTTGTAGATGACTTGATCATTTACAAGGGGCGGATTCTTTGGTTCCTGACTCTGAGTTACGGACTACAGTTTTGAGAGCCTTTCACGACCTTCCTATGGCGGGCCATCCTGGATACTACAAGACTTACAAAATGGTTCGGGAACGGTTTACTTGGAAAGGGCTGAAAACTGATGTTTTGCAGTATGTCCGTGAGTGTTCTGTGTGCCAACAGAACAAGCAGGAGCACACTTATCCTGCTGGATTACTCCAGCCACTTCCGATACCTGACAGGAAGTGGGAGTGTTTATCTATGGACTTTATCACGGGTTTGCCGAAAGCCCAGGGTAAAGATTGCATTTATGTAGTGGTCGATCGGTTGACTAAGTACGCCCACTTTTTCCCGATTACGACTACTTTCACAGCATCGCAGACTGCAGAGTTGTTCTTCAGAGAGGTTTTCCGATTGCATGGATTGCCTCGGACGATAGTCAGCGATAGAGACAGCCGGTTCATGAGCAACTTTTGGCAGGAGTTGTTCAGACTTTGTGGGACCGAGCTGACACCGAGTACCAGCTACCATCCGCAGACCGATGGACAGACAGAGATTGTCAATAAGTGGGTGGAAGGCTATTTGCGTAATTATATAGCTGGTCAGCAGAGAGCTTGGGTGAGATGGATTTACTTGTGCGAGTATTGTTATAACTCGACTCACCATATGACGATACAGATGACCCCCTTCATGGCATTGTATGGGTATGAGGCGCCCAATCTTCTGGATTTGATTTTGAGCGATAGCAGAGTGCCGAGTGCAGGTGATATGATGCAGAGTCAGCAGGACATCTTGAGGTCTCTCCGAGACAATATCCAGCAGGCACAGAATCAGCATAAGCAGTATGCTGATCAGAAGAGGGTTGAGCGCAGCTTTGAGGTGGGTGATATGGTGTACCTCATGTTGCAGCCGTATCGTCAGTCTACTCTGCGGAAGAGTGGGGCAGAGAAACTTAAACCTCGCTACTATGGTCCATTTCGTGTTGTCAGACGAGTGGGCGAGGTTGCTTATGAGTTGGACTTGCCAGCTGATAGCAAGGTCCATAATGTATTTCACGTTTCTCGCCTGAAGAAGGCATTGGGTCAGCATGTTGTTCCCTCTCCAGTTTTGCCACCCCTTGATGATGAAGGGAAACTGATACTAGTACCTGAGGCCATCCTTGATATGAGAGAGAGACACCTTCGGAGGCGTGTGATCAGGGAATATCTGGTCAAGTGGAGAGATTTGCCAGTTGAGGATGCTACATGGGAGTCAGAGGCGATTTTACAGATCCAGAGTTGAGATTGCTTGAGGACAAGCAATTTCAGGGAGGGCGGACTGTCATGTCCCCATCCTAGTCAGCACAGCTGGTGACGAGGTTAGCCTATCATTTGATCCTCGTAGGCTGACAGGAGTGTTCAGAGGATCCTTTTGGCAGTTGCTCAGTGTTGGTTAGCTCCAGTTTGCAGTGTGTCAGGTTTGGGCCTTCGCAGAATCTTCCAGAGAGTCTTTTCAGAGAACTTTCTATTTTTAGAAAGTTAGGTCAGGCGGAAGCTGCTATTTCGGGCAGGGCACCTGGTGCACTTTATCAGCTCAGATTCGACCCAGTTCAGCAGATGGTTGATTTGACGGAGAAATAAGGAGTAATTAATGGGTTATTAAATATTTAATAATTTGACTTTATTATAAAGTCACTTTATTGAAATATTAAAATATTTAATTAATTGGCTCAATTATAAAGTATTTAATTATACTTTATAATATATTATTATAATGTGACTTAATGAGTATTTAATGCTCATTAAAAGTGGACGCCAATTATTTAATCATTTTTCCTAAGTTCAAAAGTGAAAATTAAATCATTTATTTAAATGATTATTTTAATGAAGAATTAGGTCAAACTTTTCAAGAGAGAATATATTACTCTTCACAGGCAAAATCGAACTATCTTGTTTATTATTCAATTTTGTCTTCTGAGCATCTGAGCTTTGGAGTTTGCAAACCCTAGGGTTTCTGGCAAACATCGTTTCTGGAGAACGTAACCTCTTCAGAGATCAGGCATACTGAGGCTGTGAGATACCAGCTGAAGATTGCACTTGGTGATTTCATCCAGAAATCACAGATTGAGCATAATCATTGAATCAGACAGAGATTCATCAGTATTCAGCAGAGATATTTACTTCCTTTCAGAGGCGACTTCATCCATTTCCATTCATCTGAGTTCTGGCACGAATTTCAAGAATCCGTACTGTTCATTAATTGCTGTACTTGGCCGTACCAGCAAGGCCGTACTTCTTTGTTACTGAAGGAACGCCTTCCATCTTCAGTTTCTGGCAAGTGGGATAGGGACGCAGTGATTACTGGAGACCTTTGCATTGGGATTTGAGCTCGAGATTCCTCTCATTAATTCTGGCCGTACTTTCTTATTATTGCTGCAACCGCCATTTCAAGAAAACCAGGTTTTTTTAATAAATTTTCCAGTATTGTTTCCTGTGTTCAGTTTCTGACTCTGTAAAAGCTCAAACAATATAATATAATGAAGCGCCTTAGTTCTTGAGCAAGTTTTGAGACATTTGATGCATTTATGTAATTTTTATGAATTTATTAAGCTTCCTTAGAAAAATCGCAATTTTACTTTTGCCTGTTAAAACCTCCAAAATCACAAAAAAAACCAAAAATTGCAAAAACCAAACAAAAACAATTAGGGTTACAGTTTTGAGAACCACCCGTGGTTCTGACAATATTGCACCTCATAAATATTTTTCTAATGCTGCAAAAAGGCATTCAAAACCTTAGGAAGCTCTAAAATGCACCTATTAGCTTCCCTAAAGGATTTTATTTTTGGGCTGAATTTCATGCTTGCAGGACTTGGAAAACTTCCTTGGAATCTCTATTGCCAACCTTCAACCAATGAAATTATGTAATGTCCCCATTTTCCAGCTCGTCAAAATATCATTAATATATTTAATTAATTTAATTGTTTAATATTGCTTGGAAAAAAGTGCATTTAAATGGGGTAATATTAAATTATTAAATTAATGTATTTTATAAAGTGACATTGGGGAGTTATTATAAAATATTTTTAATGTCACTTTATAAAAAGGGTGTTTTGGTGGGAAAACCCTAAAAGGTATTATAAAAGGATTTGAGAGCTCATTTTCTCATTATGCAAAGATTATTATTTGTTTGGTTTTGAGAAGAGCTCAACATTTTAGAACGAGAGGATGAAAACCCCCAAGTTTAAGTTTAGGGATTTAGACGAAAACCCAAATTTTCTTGGGGGCGGATTCAATACGGAATTCGCATTTGGGCTCCAAGATTGGTTGGGAAATTTTGTGGATCTTCTTCAAAGATGAAATTTTAGATATAAGGGTTTGAAAAAATATCTTTATTTCTTCATTACAACAATGTAATTCTCTATTTCAGAATATAGGCAAATTGTAATAAGGGAATTGATCTCTATATTACGCAAGATCAACATTTTATATTACAGTTAAATCAAAGGGCTGGTAATATTAAATAAAAGTGAAAATAGGACAATTTAATTTCCAAATAAAGACAAACTAAGGAGCTGCTATTGGGAAATAAGTGTCATATAGTTGTAGGAGGCTGAGTGTGGTTTGCATCAAGTATTTGGGAGTCAAAACAGACAAACATTTTCCACTCCTCATTATAGCACCGTATAGATTGAAGCGTGACATGGAGGTAGTCAAAGGAGCCACTGAAGGTTGAAATCTTCTTAGAAAAAAGAAACCACCTCCAATATTAGCCGCCGTACCATTTTCAAGGGAAATCATGAGCTTGGGGGTGACGTGGGAAATCTATTGGGAGTTATGTGGGCTCTAAACTACAGTCTTATTTGGGAAACTTCATACACCCACAACCTACCATGATTTGAAGGTGGTTTAAACAACCATTCGGGTCCTTTCTGCATGCTTGCTTCATTAATGTTGGAGCTGACATACTTGAAGAAGTATCAATTTAATAAAGGAAGCCATACTCTTCTTTTGGCCGCTGTACTAGCTTAGGGACGGCATGAAAAATTGATACTGAAGCTACAGGTCAACAATAAATCATTATGTGTATAGATTAATCAATCTTGGGTTAATACTGTTAATATCAATTACCTGATTTGAGAATATCAATTGCTCACTCTTGGTATGAGATATATATAAAATTATTTGTTCCAAGTTGCAATATTTATGATAATTTCTTGGAAAGTTTATATTTCAAATATATTGCACAAACAATTATCAAACTCCTTGGAAACATTGGAAACAAGTACAGAACAACAACACTATAAACTATTTGACAAAATGCCTACATTGTCAAATGGTGCAAAATTGTAAAAATTATTCGATCCAACTGGTTTGAGTTATTGAAAATTACACTTTGATTTCAGCTCCTCAACTTTTTTATGTATCACTTGCACCTAGTGGTGAAGCTTGGCCACTTGAAGCTACAAGGGGTTTATAGGAAGATGCTGCTTCAAGCTGAGAAAAGAGTCAAATGAACTTCAAGGGCATGGACACATAGGACTTGTAGTGAATTCTAGCCAACTAGCATCCATAGATCCTTGAAAACAAGAAGTGTGCACAATGGCATCCATTCCACCATGCACTCCAACTTATGTCATCTTTCAAACATGGCACAAGGTTCCATGTCATGTCCCCTAAATTATAACATATTGAAATACAAATAATAAGATCAAACAAATATTAAAATATAGACAATCTCAATATTGCTATCATAATTATGTGAGATAATATTATAATTATAATGTCAAATAAATTAACATTATTATTATAAATATGATTTTTTATATGATATGATAATTAATGTAAAATCAACAACTAAATTCAAATAAGCATTAGATATGAATATAGGAGATTGCAATTCAAAATACTGCCTTAATCAACATAGATAATAAATTATCATAAAACTTATAATAAACAATTAATATTATGAATCGAAGACATCATCTGTCACAACCCTTCAAACAAATAAATCGATGCCTATATTAGTTGACTTTTATCAGGAAACTTAAGAGGATATTTAACTAAGCATTTGTAGACTCTCCTCATCCGCACATGATGGGAGCATAAAGCATAAAAGAAACTACGATTAATCATCAAGGGAGTAATAAACGATAGACTTCAGGGGTATGGTAAAAAGACGTGACTCCTCAGATGATATAAGGGGATGATCAGGGGGGATAGAAATAGGGAGAAAGAAAGGAGGCATTCTATAGGGACTTCAGGTAGGCGAGTAAGGAATACATGGAGATATACAGCCAATCAGGTGATGTATTCACTTCGCAGTAACACTTAGCAATTTCTGAATATCAGAACAGAAAAATCATTCAATGATAGATGCTTGTATATGTGATGCATTAGTTTCTAGATCCTACATTCATTTAATATGTCCAATAGCTTATCTTGAGGGGCTGATCAGATTGCTTCCATGTTGTGTCTAATCCTTGAACGTCTCTAGCCTATAAGTCTAAACTTAAGTATACAAGCCTCATTTATAGTCAACATAATCTAGTTATTAAGATTGCTGCACTTCTAAGATGGTTAACTCTGACTTCTATATTGATCGATGCATTGTCTTTTAGAAAATATATATTCATGATGCTATGTACATATCAGTAGAAAGAAATATTGTTAGGATTGACAATAGACAGATATATATTATTTCTCCATTAATTTAGAATTGAATTTACATACTAGATGTTGTTGATATGATTATTAGTGCAATTCTCTTTTTAGTATTATCATGATTATAATTGTTCTAGGCAATGATCTTGACATTGAATTAAAAGAATCAATGATGAATGCAAATGTATTTGACTACTTAAAGATTGTTTGAGTGTTTACAAACTTGCTCGAGAGGAAGGGCCTGAGAAAAGTGGTGCCTAGAAACCCCACTCAAGATCTGCCCCTAGAACCCAAGGAAAGGATGGGCCATGGATGAGTGGAAATTCCACTTAAGATCCGCCCAGTCCAAAGGCATGGGTGGGCCATGGAGGGGTCGGGGTCCCACTCAAGATCCGCCCAGATCAAGGAAGAGATGGGCCATGGAGGGGTGGTAGGCCTAGACCACTTATAAGCTTCGTTGGCTTCCCCCAGCAGGTTAAGTGTCTTCTGAGGTGATGACATGGGTAGAGAAAGCAATTACAAGTCATTGAGAAGAGAGGGTTGTGGTTTACAACCTCTTGGGCTTGGAAAAGGACTTTGGGCGGATCTACCCATGCCACTCCTCTATTTCTTAATGGTTGCATTTGTGATTATGTTTTATTTGGATATCTAGATATTAATGCTAACATGACATATGCATATGTGGAAATTTTGCTCATATGGTGAATGCAAGTTTCAGCCAGGGTATACTCCATTGAAGTGTTATCCGATTGATCAACCTTAATCCCATAAACAAGCGAATTCTATGGAAAATTCGGTTAAGGGACATTACATTCCAAACACATGGGATTTGAGCTAGCATGAGCCCATGATGAAGCAATGATCTTTTCAAGAAAAAATGTGTTTTTTCTCAATTTTGAGCTTTTGAAAACCTCACTTCAATTTAAAAAAATTAGACACCTGTTAGAAATCACAACATTCAGCAAGGGCTCAATCAAGAGAGTATAACAATTGGTAAAAGACAAATATACCTATATAGAACTCATAGCATGGTCAAGTCATTTTGTTACTCTTTTTGTTCTACTATGCAAGTCAGACTTAGTGTACCAAACCAAAGAGGCATCTTGGTAGCCAAGATTGGGATCATAAAGGCAAAATTTATACCATGTATAAAACCATGCCTCCCTCTCCCCAATTGTCCATCTCATTGATAGATGGCCTTGTTTGTTAGATGCCATCTTGACCATATTACAATTGCCATTACAAACCCACTAGGCCTCTAGTAGTTGATATACATGCCACCACCAAAAAGAGTTTCCTCAATCACATCATTTGATGCATAAATGTTGATAATCCCAAAGGCTTTATTGTTGATGTTGAGAAGGACCCAAAAAGCCTCATTAGTTTAATTGCAATTAATGAGTAGCATATTTGGACTAACATTTGGAAGCAACAAACATTCCCATGCCTCCATATTCTTTCTCATGATTACTAACAAAAACTCCCTAACCATGTGACATGACACAATGAAGGGTAGAAGACCAACTAACTTGATCTCTTGAAGACAAAGAAAGTCCAAAGAAGCAGATCATTGAGCCATATTTCATAAGTAGTGGCTTTCACAAACCCATCAACTTAGTAATCATTGCATCTAGGTGATTCTTATATGGGTGAAGCTTTGAGAATTCCGGGGGGTTCACTAGTCCCAATACTACTTTGACTCAAGTGCGCTTAACAATGAAGTTCCCCCATTAGTTCAATTTTCCTCAATCTTTGTTGATGGCATTTCAATGAATTGTTTAGAGGATGGTTTGGCATTGTGGGTGGCCAAATGACAATCCATAATTTTTTCTTAGAGGATTGGCACTTGAAACAAGTGTTTTGCAAATTGATAGACAACACTCTTTGAAGATGGAACATTTCACCAATCTGTATATCAATGGTTTCCTTAAGGTCCTTGGAAAGGTTTATTTGGATGCAAATCCTGTGTTGTGGTCAAGTTGAGTAAACCTTGCACTCTTCATCATAAACCATCCTCCCAAGAGGATTCAAAAATCAAGAACAAGGGAAAGGCAAGCCAAAACAATCAACACACATTTGCACCTTAAGGGCTTGGTGGTAGGACATAGCAAAGTCCCTAGTCCAAGGGGATACAACTAATAGTGATTTATGTACATAGTAAGGGCCACATCTAAGGAAATCTTCCATGTAGTCGACTTCCACAAAGAAAATGAGAAAAAAAAACCCTAGTTAAGTTTTGGTCTACATTTAGGTTAGCCCCATGAGGGACCAAATTGATGATCACCCAACTCTAAAGCATGCACTTTCAAGATTCTTCCTACAAAGTACCCTATGAGAGTAAAATGTTCTAGTCACTTGCAAGCATTATCAAAATATAAATTAGAGCCCATACCTCATGAAATACCTTTGGAACAAATTTTTTGGGTTTCTTAACAAGTGGCACCATGAGTTGCTCCAATACTAACTGCTTCAACATTAACAGTCAAAGTGATATGTTTAGGTACTATTTAAAGAAAGCTAAGTGTCCAATGGGCGGGAAAACCTAAGAGCTTGCACAATAAATGAAGGAAATATGAAAACTGTTAGTTTTAGGATCAGAAATGTAAGCAAGTAGAAAATGCAACACATAAACAATGAACACAATGTTTTACCCTGGGAAAACCCTCCTACTTGAGGGAGAAAAACCCAACAACAATATTCTCTTATATATCAAAAGAAAAGGTGTA
Organism: Sequoia sempervirens; assembly: GCA_007258455.2. Lineage (NCBI taxonomy): Eukaryota > Viridiplantae > Streptophyta > Pinopsida > Cupressales > Cupressaceae > Sequoia > Sequoia sempervirens. Next base: position 25,667 of record VDFB02065200.1, on the reverse strand, counting down.
GAAAAACTGCATACAAATTAGGCCCTACACAAGGTCGAGTCTATACAATGAATGGAGACACTTCTCTTTGAAATGGATCTACTGCTAAGAATGGCGAACTGCTAAAGAATGGTGAATTGTTGTTGAAGAAGAAAAGTGGAGTGAATTGAACTTGATGCCCAAATGAGAGGACTTGATCCTCCTTAAATAAAAAACAAAGCGACCTCCCTTCTAGGTCAGCTTTTAGAAAGAAAATAAATATTATTTAAGACATGAAGGCCGACCTTCCTTAAGCAAAAATATATCAAGGAGAAAAATATCTCCTACAGCTACAACACTAACACTCCCTCTTAGCCAGGGAGGTATTTACCAGATATCCTCCTCATGGAGTCTCTCAACATGACACCCATAATGGCTACACCCATTTGTGGAAAACCACATCTCAATCTCAGATATGTCCAAGAGTTAATCATGGAGTCTCTCAACATGATGTCCACAATGGCTACACCCATTTGTGGAAAACACATCTCAGGTTCATCATTGAGTCTCTCAACGTGATATTGTCATGGAGTCTCTCAACATGACATCCACAATGGCTACTCCCATGTGTGGAAAGAAACACATCTTAGTCTTAGATATGTACAAGGGTTCATCACGGAGTCTCTCAATGTGGTGTCATCATGGAGTCTCTCAACATGACGTCCACAATGGCTACTCCCATGTGTGGAAAGAAATACATCTCAGTCTCAGAGATGTACAAGGGTTCATCATGGAGTCTCTCAATGTGATGTCATCATGGAGTCTCTCAACATGACGTCTCATCTTAGTCTCAGAGATGAACAAGGGCTTGCACATCATATTTCTCTGTCTCAGAGAAATATACACTACAAGGGCTTTCACCTCATATTTCTCCATCTCAGAGAAATATAGACTACAAGGGCTTTCACCTCATATTTCTCCGTCTCAGAGAAATACACATTACAACAAATCTTCATGATGATATGACTCCCTCTAAAGCTCCAAGTACTTGCATCACCCTACTGACCTCCTTGTCCAAGATTTCCTACAATGCTTGCCTTAGAGGAATGGTTTCCAATGCACACCTTCGGCACTACTGACTTGCAAGAGTTCAGGATTGTCTTTCTCAACCTCATCCCAGATCACTTTATTCTGAATAGGTTTGCGGAGCTACCAATGTCAAATCCAGATTGATTGTCTTTGTGCAATTCTATTCTTTGCAGCTAAAGTGGTCTTCCAAGGACTTAAGCACCGGCCTTGCAACACTGCAACCCACTTAGCTGACACCTTCACTTCTTCTCAGTGAGACAAAACTCCCTCTTGATCCTTGCCTCAGAGATTGCAAAGAAATCCTTTGGAAGTGAACTCCCTTCCATTGATGGATCTCAGAATTGTTGTGACCTTTTCACACATCACCCCATTAAAAATGGGAACCCCCTAATTTTTGCTCCATTTGGGTCTTTTGGCTTTGGTTTTGGTTGGTTTTCCTGTTGTCTCTCTCAGTTCTATCAGTATTCTTGGGGATGTACCCATTTCTTTGAGCCTAAGTTGAAATTTTGGCTAAGTTGATGAAATTAGGGTTTGTATTCTTTGGGCTAATTTGAGGTCAAATTGAGTGAGCGAATTGAAATCTGAGCTTGGCATTGCAGTTAGAAGGCTTCAGGCAGGTTCCCACTGAATTTTCACTGAATTCTGACAACTTGATATTTTTAATGAGTACCACCATTTGAAGCTTTTTCTGCTGAATTTTTTGAGAAACAGAGTGTTACATCAGATTCAAGACACTTCAAAGTACTTGCACACAAAATTTGAGCAGATTTTGACAACTTTCTATTTTTAGTGGTCCGGGCTTCGAAAGCCATTTTTAGGGTTTGCATGTGTCCTTTTTCAATGCATGTCTGGAGAATCTTTCTGGGTTTTTCGAGACCTTCGCAATGGTATAACATGCAGGCCGACATGATGACTTTCAGAAATTCTAACTTTGGGAGCCATTTTTAGGGTTTGCATGCAAGATTTCTTTAATGCATGTCAAGATATTCTTTATGGGTTTTTCGAGAGCTTCGCAATGATGTGACATGCAAGCAGAGTTGATCATTTTTTAGGAACTTACTGTTTTTAGCAAATGCTCACATGCAAACCAGTTTACTGGGTTTTTCTAGGTTTTTTGAGATCTCCCGGGCAGTGTGACATGCAAACACATCCGACAGGTGGTTGGTCACTTTTTCAAACATTTACTATTTTTAGTAGGATCACTCCAACAACTCCCCAGCACCTCAATATCATGAACAGAGCGACATGCAACAAAAACAGGGTCAAACGAAGGCCATTTGAGGTGCATGTAAGTCAGATTAGGGTTTCCAACTTTGAGACTCAAAATGAGGGGTAAAACTCAAGAGAAACGAAAAACTGATGTATCCCATCACGATCAGCATCCTTCAAGCTATCCACTGGTTAAATTTGAATGCAATCCGAGTACTTACTATTTATAGTAAGTCACCTCCAGAACTGGGCTATAAATAGCAGGTCAACATGAAGCACTAGTGTGAACAGGTCAGTTAACCCATGAGGATCACGTCAGGCAAATTTCAAGACAAACAAAGTTGCAGAAGTATGAAAATCAGAGGATTTACTAAAAATAGCAAACAGGAGTGAGTAGGCTTGAAAAATTTCTAAGTCTTCAAAACTAGCAACAACCACCCCAAAATGCGCCCATGATGAGGCAGGGTAATGAATTTTACCTAAGTGTTGAAGAATGGCAGGAGAAGGGGTCAAATGTGCCCAAGTCAAGCAGATGGCATAAAAGGCATGAAAATTGGAAGCCACCTCATGGAAATGCGCCCTAGCAAGGAGTTGACTTGGAAAATTTTTCTAAGTAATGAGAAATTCCTCCTCCACCTAGCAAATGTTCCCAAGTCAAGAAGGAAGCATAGAAATTTGTCTAAGGCATGGATAAACTGATTGTAGACCCCCTTGGATGCACCCTTGAGAGGAGATGGTTGAGAAATTTTCTAAGTGTTGGGAGTTGGCAATGGACCCCCCTAAATGCACCCTCCATAAGTGAGTTGAAATGATATTTTCTAAGGCATGAAAACTAGTAGTACAAACCCTCAAATGTGCCCTAGGCAGGTGAGAAGCATGGAAATTTATCTAAGTGTTTGAAAACTGGCAGGAGCCCCTAGCAAATGCGCCCAACATGACATGGAGATGAAGAGAACTTTGTAAAGCAGTTGATATTTCTTGACCCCACCTTGAATGCGCCCAAGTTGTCAAGGTTGGCTTGAAATGTCCTAAGGCATGGCAAATGTGAAACAGCATACCCCAAATGCGCCCAGATCACCAAGGAGTTGGATGGAGAAAAAAGTTTCTAAGTCATCAAAACTGCCTGATCACCTCTCATATGCGCCCAAAGCTTGGAGGAGAATATTATGAGTCATAAAATGGCAATTGACTCCTTCATATGCACCCACCTAGATGAATAAAGAGGCATCGAAAATTTTTGAAGTTACAAAATAGAAGTAGGCCCTCTCATATGCGCCCATCTAAGAAGGAAGCCCTCAAAAAAAATTCTACGGAAAAAATGGAAACATAGGGAGTGAGATGCGCCCTTGGCATGAAGCAAGTTGGAGAAAAAATTTATAAGTCACAACTATTGCCTGAGACCCTCTAAAATGTGCCCATCATGGAGAGGATAGAAGAAAATTTTCTGAGGCATGGGAAAGTGGCAATAGACCCTCTCATTTGTGCCCTAGAACATGGAGGTTTTCTTAGCCAAGCAAGATGACATCTTCAAGTACACTAGCACAAGAAAGAGAAGATGATAGGTTCCCATAAGTCAAACCTTAGTGGAAAAACGTTTTTAAGGGTAAAATAGTTAAATGAACCCCCTTCATGTGTGCCCATGAATATCTAAAGTTGAGAAAAAATTTCTAAGGGAAGTTCTTGAATATTTTCTAAGGGAAATAAATTCTAAGTTATTACGCCTTGGCTTGGGACTTCAAAATGGATGCCTGCCCTATGATTGATAAAATTTTCTAAGGGGAGATAAATTTCCTAAGGCTCAGATGGATAAAATTTTCTACGGCATAGAAAAAGAAGGAAGAAGGGTTCAAGTGCACCTAAGCTCAAGATGGGTGATTTTTTTGTCTAAGTCATAAAAATAAAAGAATACTCCCTCGGGATGAAGTGAAACTCAAGCATCAAGCCCCTGAGAGAAGATGGACAAGATAGGTGAATGGAATTGCTTAGGCAAGAGGATGAAAACATCAAGATGTTAAACACGCCCATGGTGAAAAGTTATGAAGGAGACAAACGTTGTGCTAGAGAAAAATGATAAACTCTATTAGGTCTAGAGACCAATAAAACCTTGGAAGTCAGAACATGGAGATCACGTAAGTAAAGAGATTTTATATTATAAAGTGTTTTGATGCTTTTCTTTTTGTTTGTTTTGTAGGATACACGTCGGGACCAAAGAGTGATGACTTGAGGTGATGGAACAGATACTCCAAGACAACGTTACATCCTTGGAAAAGGAAAAGTTACATGTTGAAACTCCTCCATGATGTCTCATTTGCACCCAATCCATGAAGGGAGATGTTGGAAGAAATGGCTAAGTATTGAAATTTCTCCTCGAAGACCCAATATGCACCCAACTCGGGGAGGCAGGTGGCAAGCAAGAAGTGATCGAGTCCAGGACAAGAAAATCCTTCAAGATTGGGATGAAAGAAAAGATGAAGTACCAAGCGTTAAAGATCATCCTCGAGCACTTCAGAGTTAAAGAATGACAACTAAGAGGAGAATCATCATCAAGCAGGAGAAAGAGGTTGTAGTCTTGAAGTTTTAGATTGAGAACGTGCCTGTCATGCCGATTGAAACTATGTTGGCTAGATTCATAGAGTTTGCAGTCAAGAATAAGAATAGTGGGAACGTGCCTCTGGATGAGAATATTCTAGAAGGATGGTGGACATTAATTGCTCATTTATTACCCCACTCTTCTTGGTGGCGGTTTTTAGGGTGAGGGTTTATGTGGCTCAATCTGAGCCCTTCATTGTAATTGAATCTGAGTAGTCCACTGGATTTGGCCATCTATAAGAGGGGCATCCCCCCTCATTTGTAAATTATTAGATTAGAAGATTAGAATAGGGAGACAACGTAGCAATAGCATAGATTGAAGAGGAAGGAAAGCTTTCCATTGAAAGCTTTGTAAGAAGTTGTTGTGAACACTCTCATAATAAAAAGAGTTATCATTGATGGTGGTTTCATCTTTTGTTGTGAGTAGCTAGCGAGGCTTCTTCATCCTTCTAATTCGCAATAGAATCTTAAAGTAGCTTAGAGTAAAGTAGATTTCATTTCATGCAAATAGATGATAGTTGTGGAATGTGGTGTTTAATTTGAGCAAGCTTCACTTATCCATACCACTAGCGAGCTCACTGATGGTGTGTTTGCCTTGCATCATCAACTGGAACATTGCATACTTAACTTTGATTATGGTTTATGTGTTGACATGCATCATTGTGATGGTTTCCTCATATTGAATTGTGATCTGAATACTTTTAGTTACTCCACTTGAAGATTGCACCAGTTCTGTGGAAGTTGTTTGAGGCGAGGCAAAGCAGAGCTTGGTTGAAGTTTGTAAGAATTGATTCCACGTCCCGCGCATAGAGTATAACATAGCACTTATAATCACTGCAACCATTTAAATTCAATATTTTCTGGTTAGTTTAGGAAACCTGTGCTCAATTGGCAAATCCTTTGAATCTCGAAACCCCTTTCACTTTGACCTTCAGCTGAACAATTACATAAGTCCGCCTTGAGATACCATCAAATCACAATGAACCAACTGAGACTACTCCACTACATGAAAGGAACGTTGGAGTTGAACGCATGAACTTTCTTGCAATCTTAGCATGCAGAACACTTTGATCAAGAGAGAATAGAGTAGCCGTTGGAAACTTTATTCTGTGTTGGTGCGGTCACAAAAAACACATCAACAAGAACCTTAGTCCTCTTCCTAGACATGATCTCAACTTGTGTCTTGAATTCTTAGAATTTAACTCCCTCTGAATGTCATTTCCTCCTCTTTGAAGTAGCTGATCGCAATGACAATCTGTATAGGTTCTCTGTTGTTTAGTGTCTTCGTCTTTTTCAATATTCTTTGTTGATGCAAATTCCCCATCCAAGGCTGACCCAACCTTGTGCCCTCGAGAGATGTCTCTAGTGAAGTTATCTACCACCAACTCAGTCCCATAGTTGCAAGCTATAACTCCATGATTGTTCATTTCTCCAGCCAACATGCCTTCCTCATAGGATGCCTCAAGCTCTTCCTCCCTTTGAATTCCTTATGCAATCTCTCATCATCCTTTTGCTCCTCGATCCGTCCTGGAAGCATCTTAGAGAGATTAATAATAGTTCATAGAATCAAACTACCCCGAAGAGAAATATACAGACCAATGCTAAAATCATACATGATTCACTATTCCCAATGTTATTCCATGAATTATTATTAACTACATAAAATTCATGAACATTATTCAAGGTACAAACATAAAATACTTACCTCTTTATGTTGGTCAGTTCTACAGAAGCAGTCAAATGCTTGTCTTGCAGTCTCTTCCCAGTTTTGTCAACCAGTCAAAAAGATTCAATAAAACAACATGAATGCAAAACCTGAACCATATATCCGCAACCCCACGCAGCACCATAACCAACGCCACATGTCATATCCCTGAAATTGTAACACTTTACTCAAGCTTAGATTTCAAAAATACTTGGTAGACCATTGAAATTCATGCACCCAGCATACTCTCAATTTGTGGTTCAAACTAGAAACTCAAATTAATATTCCAGCCTCGAGATTACTCAACGCCAATTCTTTTGTGTCAAGTGTAAATTGCCACACTCCTCTTGATTTGTTTGCAAATGATGGCTATATTAATATTACCAAATCTCTTTAAATTTTTTGGCTTCTTCATATGGTCACCCACTATATCTGTATGTAGCGCATTAGGGGAAAGACTATAGTGAAGGTGTTGTTCCATGATGATGGCATTTCTTGAAGGTTATCTCTATGATGAAGGTGGCTTCCAATGCTCACGACTTCCTCCTTATTCCCGATATTCTTCATGTCCAATCCCTTGAGCTATTTCATGACTAAAAGAGCCAATGGAAATCTGTTGCCTGAATATTTCTACATATTGTTGTGGACACTTGGCAAACCATACGCGTAGCACAGGCCTCAAATATGGATTATTATCATCGAATGGAGTTGCATACACATTGTCTAGAGCACCATGCGATATAGCTCTTTTCCATAGTAATCAGTTCAATCCAACATACAAATCACTGCCCATACAACTGTTATGCACAGTAAATCCTGAATGAGCTCCCAAGGCCATATATCCAAGTCCCGTGAATCATATACTCTGTGTGACCTATCACTTATCATCGGTGGATATCCTTGGTCTGATGATTTGCTGACTATGCCAAATGAGTTTCCAGATGTCTACCAATGCCAATTGCAATCAACCAGCTCCTGACCTTGAGGGTAGTCCCTCAGTTGTTAATTCCAAATGTCACACCTTGCTCAGATTGCTCAAGAACTCAAACTTGATCCCACTTCGAATATCTCCAAATTTGACTTTGCTTAAACAAATCTGATCAAATCTTTTCTTAGACCCGCTCTGATACCATGTTAGTTTTAGGATTAGAAATGTAAGCAAGTAGAAAATGCAACACAAACAATGAACACAATGTTTTACCCTAGGAAAACCCTCCTACTCGAGGGAGAAAAACCCAGCAACAATATTCTCTTATATATCAAAAGAAAAGGTGCAGAAAAATTGCATACAAATCAGGCCCTACACAAGGTCGAGTTTATACAATGAATGGAGACACTTCTCCACAAATGATAATGCTTCTCTTTGAAATGGATCTCCTGCTAAGAATGGTGAACTGCTGAAGAATGGTGAACTACTGAAGAATGGAAAACTACTGCTGAAGAAGCAAAGTGGAGTGAATTGAACTTGATGCCCAAATGAGAGGACTTGATCCTCCTTAAATACAAATCCAAGTGACCTCCCTTCTAGGTCAGCTTTTAGAAAGAATATAAATATTATTTAAGACATGAAGGCCAACCTGCCTTAAGAAAAAATATATCAAGGAGAAAAATATCTCCCGCAACTACAACACTAACAAAAACATCTTGTTGCATTAATGGAAGGCGGTGTCAATGATACCTTAGCAAGATAAATAAGAATCAAAGCCAAAGCAGCCTATCTCTTGCTCTACAAGCCTCCCTAATCTCATATTTTGCATTGATAAATTTAAATTAGAATGCTTCTTGGTAAGTTTTCTTTCCTTTGAGAGACTTGAAATACAATTCCTCTTCCTTAATTGGCCTTGGGTTTCAACTTTGTCCTTGAAAAGAAGAAAGAATACCTCAATTTTGTTATGCTAAATAAGATGTTTACTCAAACAAAAGCAATTTGACTATTTTTGACATTAGATGACCAAAAATATGAATCTTGTTCCTTTATTATTAAGACATTGTGCTTGAAAAGAAGACTAATACATCGAGTTTCTTATACTAAACTTGATATTTTCTCAAAAAAAAAACACTATTTCTAACAAGATTATTTTTTGTCTTGACATCAATGAGTTATAATCTATTGTCATCTATGGTGAAAAATGAAGAAATGTCCTATTTTAATTGATATAAAAACTCTACCTTTAAGTTACCTAAAAATCTTCAACTACCCCGTCTATCTACATTTATGTATCTGCTCATGTTGTTCACTAATTCTAATTTAGGAAGATATTAAGCCTTCCATATGGTTCCCTAGATACTAATTTAGGGAGTTTCCTATGGAACTCAAAACAGTTAATTGTCGAAGGGCAAAGTTTCAAATTTTCAAGATGTGGTGACTAATTATCTTGTGCCCAATCTTAGAATAAATTTGTAGAACTTGCCACAAATAATAAAAGGCCCAAATTAGAAACTTTGGAGGATGGTCAATAATAAACATGGTCATAAATCATGATACTGAATAGAAAATTGGCCTATAAGAAAAACAGGTTGAAAGTTGACTGTGAATAAGGACCTTTTGGGGCTATCTTCTTATTCCATTCATTATTTTCCATTATAGAACTGTTATGATTCACCTTTATGTAGTTTGAAGTTTTGAACCATATTTATTGAATGACTACATTGGTGTGAAGGTTGAGTTGCTTGGAAGAGGGAAATTAACTCTAGGTCACTTACAACCCTGGCCAAAGTGAGAAACATTAGAGAAGCTATTAGTGATCTTGTCTTGTCCAAAATCTATTTTGATAGCATATATTTAGTATTTTTTTTTTTTATCAAGTTCCATGCAAAAGAATGGCATTTGTACTGAACGACTTCTATAAATTACATGAAAACACAAATTATAGCCAAAGTACCTTCAAAAGTGGCATCTGAATTTCCATAATTGCTTCCTTTTTCTGAGTAGATCCTCAAAATCATTGTAAATAAGAATCTCCTTTTGGGCCCACATTTCAAGAGCTTGTTGTCATGGAACTACTATGGCCACATAATAACTATGAAGATCATCTACATGCAACATTATATTCACTACATAATGGCTCACCACCAAAGTTGCTTCAACCTACATGAAACAAAATTGAAAATACAGTAATTCTGAACTATATTAGAATCATCATTATTTAACTATAATGGTTCAGATAGGTCTAGTACTTGTACCTTTCCCAAGGGAATGCATTCTCCACATTGAAGTTTGTAATGTCCCAATTTTTAGCACTACACTGTTTTGTGATTGATGGCCTATCCCTGGAGTGTTGTCGAACAGTCAAAAGTAGAATTAGGGTTTCCAGCTGCTTGGTGGGTTCTTTTGAAGATTCAGGGGTTTGCATGTTGGAGTTTGTCTGTTTGGATTATGGATTCCTTCTGGGTTTTCAGAGAGCTTCGTAGAGGTATGACATGCAACTGTGTCGGACAAACTTTCCAGACTTACTATTTTTTAGTAAGTCATGACAGCTACATCTCGAAGTTTGGGATTTTAGATTGTGGATTCTTTCTGGGTTTTCAGAAAGCTTCACAATGGTGTCACATGCATTGCATTCTGAGCAACTTCTTGAATTTACTATTTTTAGTAAATTCTATTTTTAGCAGTGGTCCAGTCAGCATTAGCTCAGCAGGCTTTCCTCTTTTAGCAGTTCAGTTGGTAATATTGTTTTGGCCTTTTGATGCATTTTCTGGAGAGATAAGTATTTTAATTAAAATAATGTTATGTTATAATGTTATAACCCCTTGGCCTAGCTTCATGACTTTAAGTTGTTCTGAAAAGGGGGAACTCATGGGTGGACGCATCATCAGGGAAATTTTTAATATTTCTAAAGTCAAATATTGCTCTTGGAGGTGGGACGCCAACTTTTGGAGAGAAGATAATTTTAAATTAAAAGAAAATTGCCTTTATGAAAAAGGACGCCATCTTGAAGGGAGACTTGGTCAAGTCAAAACCCTAAAAGCATTTTGAGGAGTGGGGCGCACCTACTGGAAGCTTCTAGAGGTGTCTTCTCAAAATTATAAAAGGGAGCCTTGGGTCTTCATTTCATCATCTTTTGACTTGAATATTGTTATGCTACCGAAATGGTGTTGGGACTGCTTCGAGGAATGAATGCCTCCTAGCTTGGCTCATCTTCTTGCTTGAAAGATAGCAACTAGTTGAGAGATAGTTTGTAATAGGTTTGTCTTGCATTTTAGCTGAGTATCTTGCATTTTAGAGTTCTAGTTTTGCATTTTCTGTCTCATTTTGAAGTTGCTGAATGTATGAATTGCTCATATCTTTGGAAATAAAAATATTATCATTCTAGGTAGTTTTACATTGTGTTTTCCAGCTTGGAGCGACCCTTCTTGGGAGTTTCTAGATTTTTTAAAGGTGTCTAGAATTTTATAATTTAAAATCACCCCTCTTCTTGGTTGCACCATTCTGGGGCTGTCTTGGAAAGTGTGCACAAAAATAATACTACATTTAGTGGGTCATTTCTCAGCTTGGATCTCATTGTCATCATCCTAGATTTCATTTGCATCAAGTCTCATGTCATTCCGACAAGTATTGAGTGAATTCTGAGTATTTTAGTGGGTTCTAGGGTTGCTGGTTATGCATTTCAAGTTGTTCTATCATATCAAATTTTGGAAAGTGCATTTTTGGTGAAGTGTTAGTGTTAGGAAGTCTTACTACACTTGGTGGAGGTCACATTTACTATTGCAGCAATTGAAGAGCTTCTAATCCTTGTTCTTGCAGACACTTCCTATATTTTGTAAGCTGAATAGTAGTATTGTCAGCATTCTCTCTTCTGCTCTTACTTTTCTGTATTTTCCCACTTGATAAGTGGAAGAGGGTGGCTTGCCGCCTATTTACTTTTTGTACTTGTTCTCTTTTAGTTTTGTAATACCCACTGGATAAGTGGAAGAGGCTGGCTTGCCACCTACTTACATTCTGAAGTTGCATTTGTATTTCTTTATATCTCCGCCATATGGTCGCCTCATTTCCATCTTGGATTTGGGTAGCACATACTTGGTGTTGAGTACTCTCAGTTGCAGTTCTGATTTAATGTACTGACGATCCTCTTGCCATATGACAGCCTCTCTCATGTTGAGATTGAGTGCGCATTCTTGGCAACAAGTTATTTGTAACTACTGGTTTGATTTGAACTAACCCTAATGGGTTCTTGTTTGTTGAGTTGCTATATTGAAAAATTGGAGAAAATTGGTTCGGTCCTTTACAAAGTTTTACTATGTCCTTCTTACGAGCAATAAATCTAAAGAAAACCATCAGGGTGGAACCTCCCTATATCGCCCATATAAAACCACTTTGTTCCCATCTCATCCATCTTCACAACAAATAAATTATAGAAAAGACAAAAAATCTTAATTATGTTTGCAAACACACTGACCTTGCTCATTGAAAAAACAAATGGAAATTTCAAAGAAGAAATATTTTGGAGCCATAAAAATGGAAAAAATGAGAAATAACAATATAAAGAACTCTTTTGAAGAATGTCCCAAAGCGTGTAGAATTTCTTCATAGAATTTTTGACTTAAAATTGATCAATGTTACAGAAAGAGTGGGATAATGGTGATCCAATCTCTCCAAAAATACAAGTATTTTATTTGTACGGCCCAAAAAAAAGTAAAAGAAAATAAAGTGAATTTATTTTCATTTTGTAGGTTTTTTTCTATTATGTTTGCATCCTGGATAAGCATATTGTACTATAGCAATCAGCTCACCTTGTAAACCTCATTATTTTCTCTTGACATAACCTAAAGTTATATTTTACCCACCAATAGCTATTTCTCCCTCAGCCATTGGCAAATCATTTGCCATATACCCACCTCCCAGCCAATTAATTAGCTGCAAAACCAAAAAAATCTTGTAAATTATACATAATTATAAACATTGAGAATAAAGTTCATGTAGCAACAAAAATGAAATTATTTTAGTTCATAGCTAAAATTCAATAACAAAAAAATCATGTTCCATTGTACATTGTCTTAGCATTTGTGTTTGAGCATTCTTTGTTCACTTGGTATTTACGTTCTATATTGCACAATGAGATCAATATAACAATCTGACCTATTATTCAACTATATACTGGTCTACAACATATTTTCCTATGCACTCATTTTATGTGTGAAACTGGGTTAATATTCCAAACAAGCACAAACCATAACTTAATATTAGTTAGAGACTTTTGGAACAGCAAGAAATTCCTATAGATGTTGAATACCTGGGTAGAGATCATCATAGTGGCATCAAATCCATTATCCTACCAACCTAAGGGTTCATGAACACTAGTGACAAAGCTAGAAGGTATTTTGAAAGAGAGCAAAGACAGGGGAAATTCCAAATTGCTGATCCTTATCCTGAAGAGGATACTTTTTTGCTGTTTTAGCAGCCCGTCAGTTTCCTGAAGTCTCACTAGAAATTGAAGAAATGGGAGACTCAAACAATTAGGGCTTTCAGAATAGGGGCAACAAGCGAGAGAATGAAAACATTCAAAATATTCTAAATGATCTGGCACGTGGACAACAACAAATGATGCAACAATTTATGCAATCCCAACAACAATCGATTGTTGCTATTGGACAGATGTCTCATGAGATGAACACATTGAGAGTTAGTTAGAATTCAGGAGATGGGAGTAATGTTGGAAACCACATACCTAGGGGAACCAATTCAGGAGGAACAAGTAGACATTTCCAGCCTACATTCACTCCTAGGAATGAGGAAGAAGTGGCACAACCACAGGTAGAGCAACCTTTGATCGATGAGGTGATGTAAGTTTACTAGGATTATCATACTCTTCCTCATGGTATTAGACAAGAGATTACGTTGAATCAATATATGAATCAGCATAAGGATAGGAGGAGAGCACAACAAGAATAGAGACCCCATGGCCCTCATAAAGACTTTCAACATGCTTTGAGCAAACTATCACTACCTAACTTTGATGGGAGCAGAAAAACTATAGCCCATTCATGGATTCATAAGTTAGAAACTTTCCTAAATTTAAAACCAACGCTAGAACCGAAAGCAATTAAATTTGCAACATTACATCTAGAAGGTGCAGCGTATGATTGGTGGCATGATGGATTGGTGACATAGAATCATGCTCTAATCCAATCTTATGGAGAATTTAGCAGCAAATTAATTGCTCATTTTGACAGGAAAGATGAGGAGGATTATTTTAGGGAGTTGCATTTGATTAGATAGCATGGAGCTGTTGATAGTTACATCAACGAATTTAAAAAAGTGGCAATCTTGGTTCCTGATATATCTAAGAGGAGAGTGGTAATGTTATTCACCGAGGGGTTGCATCACAATTTGAGAGGGTTGGTGAAGGATTTTAAGCCAAGGACTTTGCAGGATGCTATACAGATGGCACTAGACCTTGAAACTTCACATTCTAGTCTGCAGTTTCAAAAGAAGAGTTTCAAGAACAACAAGCCATTCACTGGAACTTTTAATCAGCCCAAACCAAATCCTACTAAGATAGATTTTGAGAGCAAGAATAAATTGCGTAGGAAGAAACTATGTTTCTCTTACAAGGAGCCATGGGAGCCTAGTCATTGATGACTTGGGAAAGGCAAGGCACATTATATAGATGTCACTTCTAATGTGGAGGAGGAGATAGTTGATACTAGTTTAGAAAGTGAACATGAGCAGCAGATAGAGCATCACAATCCCACAGGAGATGAGACCGATGGTGCTATTGCTACATTATCGGGTGTGACTAAGTATCACCCTTTTCAAGTAAGGGGAGTTATCAATGGGCAGTGAGTGACTTGTTTGATTGACAGTGGAGCCACACATAATTTTATTGACGAGGGCTATGTAGCTAAAAGGAGATTACAAGTGGAGGAATTTTTTGGTTTCAATGTCACAGTAGCAGATGGTTTCAAGATGGGATGCACTACAAAGGTCCCACAATTCAGTATTCAAATGGGGGATTATACAGTCATAGATGATTTATATGTGGTTGGTATTGGTGACATTGATATAGTTTTGGGAGTTCAGTGGCTGCACTCTCTCAAAAAATACAACTAGGATTTTCAAAAGATGGAGCTATAGTTTACATCAAGTGGTAAGAATATTATGTTGAGGGAATTATCAGATGGTGCTCCTAAGTTCCAGGTAAGCATATGGAGGCTTTTTTTAGACATGGAGAGGTTGCTTGGGCAACCAAATGTTTTGTGTCCTCTAAATCTTCTATAGGGAAAGATATAAATTATTTAATGGATGTGACGGCCATATTAGATAAGTGTAGCATGGTGTTTGGGGATATTCCTCCTGGTAGACCTTTGGATCGTGGATTCAAGCATGTGATAGAATTGGAAGAGGGTGAAAATCTTGAGATTACCACTCCATACTGGCATCCAAAGCGCTTTAAAGATGAGATCGAGAAAACAATTAAGGAATTGTTAGATATGGGGCACATCAGGCCTAGCTCTAGTCCATTTGCTTCATCTATGGTGCTTGTGAAGAAAAAGGATGGCACAATGAGAATTTGTATCGATTACCGTGCATTGAATAAAAAACAATTAAGAACAAGTATCCCATACCAAGAATAGATGAGTTGTTGGTCGAACTGCATGGGGCAATTTATTTTTCTAAAATTGGTTTGCATTCAAGATACCACCAAATTAAGGTCAGTGATGAGGATGTTCACAAAACTGCATTAAGATGCCACTACAGACACTACAAATTTTTGGTAATGCCCTTCGGTTTTACAAATGCACTTGCGACTTTTCAATCATGCATGAATCATGTTTTTAGGAAGCAATTACGTAAATCAGTATTAGTATTTTTTTATGATATTCTAATATATAGTAAGACTTGGGAGGAACACCTCGGCATATCGACGAGGAGTTGGGCATTATGGAGACTTAGTCATTGTTTGAAAAAGCATCCAAATGTGAATTTGGAATGACAGAGATATTGTATTTGGGGCACATAATTGGTGCAAAAGGTGTGAAGGTCCATCAGGAAAAAAAATCATTCAGACAATTCTAGATTAGGCACCACCGAGAAACATTTCTGATCTGTGGGGTTTCCTTGGATTATGCAGTTATTACAGAAGGGTTGTCAAGGGGTTTTCTCAATTGGATGCATCCCTTACATACCTCACTAAAAGGGGAGCTTTCATATGGTCGGATGAGGCTCATGTTACATTTGATAAGCTTAAGCAGATGATGAGTTCTTGTCCCGTATCGGCTCTTCCATACTTCTCTCAACCATTTGTCTTTGAGTGTGATGCATTAGGTGAGGGGATAGGTGCGGTGCTCATACAAAACAGGCATCCCATAGCATATGAGAGTCGAAAGTTAAGAGATGTAGAGTGGCTATACTCCACTTATGACAAGGAAATGCTTGCCATCATGCACACCTTGGAAAAGTTTAGGCATTACCTTGTCAGTGGGAAATTCATGGTTAAAACAAACCACAACAGTTTGAGATATTTCCTTGAGCATAAGGATTTGAATGAGCGTAAACAAAAGTGGGTAAGCAAAATTTAGGCTTACGATTTTGATATCAAATATGTTAAGGGTAAAAAGAATGTGGTAGATAATGCTTTATCTAGGAGACCAACATTCTACTCCTTATTTGAGATTTCAACTGATTGGAAATCTCAAGTGTTGGTTGAGTATTCCAAGAATACTTTTCCATGTGATCTCATTGACGAGAAACTACAGGATGATAGGTATCAGGTGATCAATGATTTCATCTATTATAAGAACAGGATATTTATGGTACTCGAGTCTAAATTGAAGAGTAAGATCTGTTGTGGCGCCACACATCACTTACTGCAAATGGGGACCCCCCTATTTTGGCTTTGCTTTTGGTTTGATGTTGGTTTGTTTTTGCTGTTGTCTCTCTCTCATTCTGTCTATCTTTTGGGACGGGCCCGCCGTTGAACCATAACGTGAAATTTTGGCCAAGTCTAGAAATTGGGGTTTTGAACTTTTCAGCCAATTCAGGGGCAAATGAAGTGAGAAAATTGAAAATTGAACTTAATGTTGTTGTCGTAGACATCCGGCAGGTTTCCAGCCGGTTTCATCGATTCCAAGGTACTTACTATTTTAGTAAGTTCGCTATTCGTGAGCAATTACCGCTTTTGAAATCTCGGATCATCACACAAGATTCGTAGTACATCGCATCGCTTGCATGCCACCAAATTTGAGCAAAATTGACAACTTACTATTTTTAGCAACCGCCTGTATAATTTCCCCGTGGTCCGTGATGCATAGATTTTCTTTGCATGTCTGGATATTCCTTCTGGGTTTTTCAAGACCTTCGCGACGATATAACATGCAAGTCAAGGCGACCACTTTCAGGATTCAGCCTTCCGAGGCTATTTTTAGGGTTTGCATGTCGAAATTTCTTTTGCATGTAGTCGAAAGTGATTCCCTCGTGGTTTTTCGAGACTCCACGCTTTATGGTGTGACATGCAAACAAGGATTCTCACTCAGTATGAACTTGCTATTTTAGCAGTATGTTCCTAAGCAGCTCGCCTCCCCGCCATAGCTCAAAACTACCGAGCTGATCGCTAGCCCGCGAAAAACGAGCAAACGGAGATCTTTTTGATACGCATGCAAGGTAATTCTAGGGTTTCAGCTTCAGAGCCTAAAAATAGGCATCAAAAGTCAAAATCTTCGAAAACCGATGTAAACCATCGCGATCAGCATCCTTCAAGCTATCTGCTGGTGAAATTTCGGGTCAAACGGAGCACTTACTATTTATAGTAAGTCAGATTGGAAACATGCTAAAAATAGTAAATCAAGTGCATGCGTCAGTGCCAGCCGACAGGTCACATGGTGAGGAACGCCTCATCAAAATTTCAAGTCGATCCGAGCAATGGAGCTATCAGAAATAAGAGCTTACTATTTATAGTAAGCCACCTTCAGAAACAGGCTATAAATAGCAGGGTGACTAAAAGTGGCAGTGCTGACAGGATGATAAGGTTATGAAGAAGCTATGTTTAAAATTTCAGGCCATTCCGAGCTTCAGAAATGCAAAAATGAGAAGGCTTACTATAAATAGCAGGGTGTGAAAGTTGGCAAAAATGATGAAAATTTGTCTAAGTCTGGAGTTTCGTCCAGCAGGCCTGGCAAAATGCGCCCAGATTGATGAAGAGGCATAAAATTTCAAAATATGGCGTTCATCCTGCTCAGGGGGCAAAATGCGCCCAAGGTACAAAAGTCAAAGAGAAGTCAATGATTTTTATCCAGTAGCCAGGCCAAAATGCGCCCAACTTGAAGCATGAGAGCTGGAAATTTTTCTAAGTCTTAAACTTGTCCTCCTCACCCCTCCAAATGCGCCCATCCTGCAGCTGGGGTGAAATGCGCCCAAAAGGAGAGAAAAAGTCAACAAGTCAAAAGATTCTCATCCTCCACCATGGCTAAAATGCGCCCAAGGGATGTGGATAGCATGGAAAATTTCTAAGTGTCAAGGTTTATCCTCCACCCCCTTCAAAATGCGCCCAACAACAAGCTGGTCAAAGGGGTCAAACATCTTCATCCTCCTCCATGGGCAAAATGCGCCCAAACTAGCTCAAGTCAAGACAAAAAGTGGGAGGTGAAGAGTCACCCAAGGACGTTGGAGAGAGTTCATCCACTAGACACATCAAAATGCGCTCAAGGGGAGAGAAAGTCAACAAGGTCAAAGAATCTCGTCCTCCCCCATAGGCAAAATGCGCCCAAAATGAGCCATGTAAGGACAAAAGGGAGGAAGTCAAAGGGGCTCCTATTAGGGGCGTTACAAGTCTTATCCCTCATGCATGCTAATATGCGCCAACCTCCAGGCAAGACATGCAAAATATTTTCCAAGTGCAAGAATCTCGTCCACCTCATATGCCTAAGTGCGCCCATGTTTAAAAGGGGTCAACAAGTCAAAAGGCTGGGCGTGGGAAACTTTATCCTTCTTGCATGGCCAAATGCGCCCAAAAGGGGGCATGTGAAGACAAAATAAGGAAGGCGTTAGAAATATTATTCTTCCACAAGCATAATGTGCGCCCAAGTGTGTAAGGTGGTGGCTGATGGAAAATAAAACATTGCTGGGCGTGGTGAAGTTGAATACTCCTCTCCAAGTGTGATATGCGCCATGTAAAGAGATAGTAAAAGTTGATAAGTGAATAATGCTAGGCGTGGTGAAGATATTTTCTAAGTGTGAAATAAAATCCAAGATGTTGAAGATGATTGCTAGAGCCTTGGAAATTTTATGGAGAATAAAATACAAAGGATGAATAATGCATGCCAGATGAAAAATAAATTAAGTGTGATGCGCCTTCAAGAAAAATTTTCTAAGTAAGTTGATGAACTAAAATTTTCCCTCGCAGGCAAGGTGGACAGAGTTGAGTAAATTTTCCTAAGGCAAAATTTTCAAGGTGATCAAAAATTTTCTAAGGCACAAATGTTTCCTCCTCTAGAAGATACGCCTAGGCTCTGAGGAGATAAGATTTTCCTGAAGCGTGAACGGAATTGCCAGAGGTGAAGTCAGAGAATGCCAGTCGCACAGGTTGAAAAATATTTTCAAGTCAGAGCAACAAGAAATCTTCACAGATGTGAAAAACGGATTTAAATTTCACAGGGAAATAATTTTCTAAGGTTCAAAATTCAAGAAGATTAAATGAACCCGTTCGTTGTGCACCCATGAGTTCGACGCGTTCTGGAGGAAATTTTCTTCTGGGCATTGAGGATTATCGATGAGGAGTTGATTTTAAGGTCTTCCATGCTTCGCTGCGGCCTTCAGGATGGATATTTTGGATGGACCTCAAGTTGATGAATTTTCCTAAGGGATATTTTAAAATTTGGCTAAGGCATCATGTAGAAGAATGAAGTTGACTAGCGAGGACGATGAACGCTTGGAAGTTTGAGCATAATAATCAGGTAAGTAAGTTGAGCTTAGATTATGAAGTGTTCTAATACCCTTCTCCTTGCTTGTTTTGCAGGAGGAATGTCGAGGCCAGAGCACGATGACTTGAAGTGGAAGCACGATAAAGTTACAAGTTTCAATCTCGAAGGAGGAAAATTTGCAAGAAAATGGCTAAGTGTTAAAACTTAGTATAACTCGAAGTGACGAAGATGAAAACCCTCAAGTGGAAGAAATCAAAGAACAACGCCAAGAAAGAAGATCGAGAACAGTGTGAACGCGTCTACAAATGGAATCTTCTAGAAGGATGATGGTGGACATTATGGCGCATTTATTACCCCACTCTCCTCTGTGGCGGTTTTTAGGGCAATATTATTTAGGGCTGAGGTGGCACGATTCTGGCCACTCTATTGATTGTAACCCTAGCCGTCTTTTGGGACTTGGCTAGCTATATAAAGGGGGAGTCCCCCTCATTTGTAATTCATTAGAAAGTAGACAGTAGAGAGGATCAGGGTAGAATTAGAGTAGAGGGACAACTTAGAAGTAGCTTAGAAGTAGATTGATAGTGTAGTTTGGAGAAGAAAGAAAGTTTTCCCTTTGAAAACTTTTGAGGAGATTGTTGTGTAACACATTTTATGATAATAGATCTTTTCATTGATGATGGAATTCGTCTTGTCATGAAATGCTAGCAAGGTTTCTTCTTCCTTTCGTATCCAAGTAGCTTAAATTCATGCAAGTAGCTTACTTTGGTGTGTGGTGTTTTACTAAGATAGCTTCGCTTTATTCCATACCACTAGCGGCTTGTTGATGATAAGTTCGCCTTGTGTGGTCAACTGGACATTACCTTGAGTTTAACTTCAGTTGTGATTTATATGCTTATATGCGTCGTTGTGATGGTGTATGCATGTTAAGTCATAATTTGAACATCTTTTGCTATTTCCCTTGAAGATTGCACCGATTTTGCTGAGGCTGTCCGACGGAGGCTAGGTGAAATCCGGTTGAAGTCTATTGAAGTGAAGCTCCACATATCCTGCATTTAGAATAGAACATAAACTTCTTAGGCCCTACACCCTTTTCAATTCAGTACTTTCTGGTTAGAATAAGAAACCCGCACTTCATAGATAAATCTTTCGAGCATTTGAATTCCTTTCTCCGCTGCCGAACAATTCTGTAAGTCCCCTTGAAATACCAGCAAATCACATCGAGCCAAACTGAGCCTATTCGCACTTAAGGAACCTTGGGTTGAACGCACGAACTTTCTGGCAATCTTAGCATGGGAATACTTTGATCAAGAGAGAATAGGGAAGCCATTGGCAACTTTATTCTGGTTGGTGGGTCACAAAAACACATCAACAAGATCATGCAAGCTATACATGATACCCCTCTAGCAGGCCATCCAAAATTCTTCAAAGCATACAGATAGATTAGGGAGAGATTCTTGTGGAAGGGTCTCAAAAGTGATGTTTTGCAGTATGTCAGGGAGTGTATGACTTGTCAGTAGAACAAGTCGGAGCATACATTGCTAGCAGGATTATTCTAGCCTTTACCCATTCCTAATCAGAAATGGGAGAGCATATCAATGGACTTCATCACAAGTCTACCACGAGTTCATAATAGAGATTGCATCTTGGTTGTGGTTGACAGGTTGACAAAATATGCACATTTCTTTGCTATTTCCACAGAGTCTAAGGCTTCACAGATAGCAAAATTATTTTTTAGAGAGATATTCTGATTACATGGACTTCCAAGGAATATTGTGAGTGATCGAGATAGTAGGTTCCTAGCATATTTTGGCAGGAACTGAGTTGTCTCCTAGTACGAGCTACCATCCTCAATCCGACGGGAAGATTGAGATCGTCAAAAAATGGGTAGAAGGATATCTGCGTAATTATGTGTTAGGACAACAAAGGGCATGGGTTTGATGGGTACATTTGGGTGAACATTGTTGCAATACTACATACCATATGTCAATAGGTATGACACCCTTCAAAGCTCTATATGGATACAATGCTATGTCTTTCATGGATTTGGATTTTGATGATAGTAGAGTACCCAAGGCAAAGGAGTTAGTGCAAGATAGTCAAGATATCCTTAGGGCACTTAAGGAAAATTTACATCAAGCTCAGAATCACCAAAAATTTTATGCAGATAAACACAAGATTGAAAGGGTCTTTGAGGTTGGTGATATGGTGTTTTTGTGGCTTCAACGATACAGACAGTCTACCTTGAAATAGAGTGGTGTGGAAAAGCTAAAACCATAGTTTTATGGGCCATATTAGATCAAAAGGTGGGTAGGCGAAGTAGCATATGAATTGGACTTGCCTTTACATAGCAAAATTCATAATGTATTTCATGTATCATGCCTCAAAAAGGCAGTCGAGCAATATACTACTCCATCTCCTGAGCTTCTTCCATTGGATGAGGAAGGAAAATTAATTTTGGTGCTTGAGTATATTCTAGATGTGATAGAACGCAGGTTGCAAAACAGGACAATAAAAGAATATTTGATCAGATGGAAGGATTTACCTATTGAGGACACCACATGAGAAGGTGAACAAATATTGTAACATCTGAGGTTGCAATTGCTTGGGGCAAGCTATGCCAGGAAGGAAGGACTGTGGTGTCCCCACATTTTTGACACACCCATGAAGAATTTGATTAATTAATTAAATATTAAAATTGTCTTTATTTGTTTTAAAAGATGTTTTAATTAATTAATTAATATATGGCTTTAAAAAATATTATAATAATAAGACTAAGCTTTTATAAGCCATTGGATTTCAATAAATCAGTTTTGCCAACCGAAAGGCGGAAGAAATAAATGGTGTTTGAGGCAAATATCTAGATCATCACGAACATTGCATTTTGTCTGGTTTGATATTAGAAAACATGAGAATGAAAATTCTCAAAGGTCGAATGCCATTGACTAATTAGAAACCCAGCATGGCAAATCATAAAGTTTCATGATCATTTCTCTATAGCATCAATGGTGCGAGCCTGTGAAGTGTTTGCGCCTTTGCATCATTGAAAGGTTTCACATGGAATTGGATATATTATTTTGGCAATCTTATTTCTTGTTGTTGACCGCTAGATATTGAGGCCCAATATCGGGCATAATGATTTACTCTATATAGTTTGTCTGTGCACTTGCCATGGACATTCACATATGCACGATTCATCAAAGCGACTAGAGTAGAGGATACACGATCATCCTGGGATGGTATTATGAAGACGCGGAGTTATTTTGAAGGTTTGAACTTATGTGTGTGCGACTCTGTCATGGCTGACATTACTGGTAGTCATTATCCCAAAGCATTGTGTGTGACCTTTTGGCAATGGATTTACACCTCTTATTTATGTTGATTGGGAATATTATTGGCGTTGGTCTTATTTCTCTTTACTAGAGCACTACTGGCTATTGGCGTGATTATGTGCATTATATCTAAACCTAGGTATGTGCAAAAAACTTCCTGTTATAGTCTATAATTGTTGGTAATATGATAAATATTGAAGAAACTAGTGTTACAAGGAATCTTATAAACATTTTCAACAATTCCTTTGCATTTGAGCATTCTCTGTTCACTTGGTATTTACGTTCTATGTTGCACAATGAGATCAATGTAACAATCTAACTTGTTATTCAACCATATACTAATCTACAACATATTTTCCTATGCACTTATTTTATGTATGAAATTGGGTTAATATTCCAAACAAGCACAAACAGTAACTTAATATCAGTTAGAGACTTTTGGAACAACAAGAAATTCCTTAGATGTTGTATACCTAGGTAGAGATCATCACAATCTATGTCTCCCTCTTGGGATGGGCCTTCAGTTGCTAATTTTTGAGGAATGTCCTATATTATTCCATGAAATACCTCAAGTTGAATTTCTTCCTAGGGACTTTATTGGTTTGAACATCTTCAACTTCCTCAATTTCTTTGGATTCCACATTTATTTGAATTTCTTCAATCATAGGGTTTGTTTGGAATCCCACTGCTCCTTTCTTCTCTAGATCTAAAAAGTTGAATTTCCTTGTCTATGAGTATACTAGATACAAGGTCATATAAAATTTCCTTTTGTTTTCATTATTTGTTAACTAAGAATGCAGATTATCACTTATGATCTCTACCCAGTGCAACATGCTATCACTTTTTTACCATGTAGTTATGTACATGTACATCCATGCCTCAAAATTTGTTGCAATTGCCATTCCCATTACTTTGCTTAGCAATGTAAATATATCTCCAATTTCTTGTTGGAAGTCACTTCTATAAAAAGTCTTGGATATTTTGGCAATGGAAACTTTGGAATGCTCCATTTATTTGGAATTAATGTGTTTGTGACATGCCTCAATATCCTCTTCATATGCTTTCCTAGCATTCTTCGTGTCGATCATCCTTACTTCTTTGTAATAGGGGATGTTGAATGTGTCTCAAATGGCATCAATAGTCAAGTCGGCCATGATTCATTTGTCTTTGACAACCATCCTTTTGGATGGATCATAATCTTGGGTGCACTTCATTACCAATTTTGGACATGTCAACAAGGTTTATCCAATCTATTTTTCACAATCTTGTGGGCTTTATCGGTTGCACCTACAATGTTCATTCTATGATTGAATTACGCCAAACTAACAAGACCTAGATTTGTCTCAATTATATTCCCCCATATCATTGTTATTTTTTACTCAAGTTGCACCCCTTTGAATTTGTCAAGGGCCTTAATGAAAAGCTTTGCTCTCAACTTAGATTTAGAGAAAGATGTCACTTCAATGGAGAAACCTGAGAAAATAGGCTATTTCAAGATATATATATATACTAATTATACTTTGATAAATGTAATTGTTGTAGGTGATTGATATAAACTTAGATGCAGATGAACAGTATGAAGGAATAGACTATATGTTGCCAACAATAGATCTTGAACAATATTAATCGGATCTGATATAAATGTTGATCATTCCTAAGATGAACCCGACTATATGAAGTGTAGTAGTGTTGGATATAATGATCAATATGAGTCAGGTCTGAGATGAAGGTTGATTATCACTAGATCTCTTCACACATCTCCTCTTCTTGGATCGATGGGATGATTGTCACTTCTGCTATTTTCTCTAGTGATGCTCTCTTTTGTATTCTCTATATCTCTTCCCTTACTCTATCTTTCTTCTAATTATACCTGTTCTCTCTAGTCACGGTTGATCATGAAGACGTTTCTACTGGATCTTCAGACGTATCTCTTCATATCAACTCCAGACACATCTATTGGACCTTCAAACGTGTCATTTCTTAATCAACTTGGACTGAACTGCATTAGGTAGTGATTAGTAAACAAATCGATTATATATATATATATATACATGTATATGTATATATATATATATATATATATATATGTTCTTGGTAAGTTATTTGTATTATAGAAGGTATTACAACTAATTTCAGCATATACTTATCTGGTTTTGATGGGGACATCACAAGTCTCCCCGCTTGACATTGCTTGTCCTCGAGCAATCCTCATAAGTTTCTTCTTCCTTGATCTCTTGACGTTCTTGGTTGGTACAGTGGTCTTCATCTTGGAAAAAGGTTGTAACATCTTGTTACAACTAATCTCCTTCCAATCCTTCTCGATACCTCACTATGGAGTATATCCAACCTTCTTGGGAGAGGACACATTTCTTCCAGGCCCTCGGAATACCTCTAAAGGATATACAATCCTAGGAAAGGGGTATGTCACCTCATCCTGGGCCCTCGAGACACCTTTCTCATGGGTATTCAATCCTAGATGTGACACTTCTTCCTTCATCCTGGAAAAAGATTGTAACATCTTGTTACTACTAATCTCCTTCTAGGCCTTCTGGATACCTCACTATGGAGTATATACAGCCTTCCTGGGAAAGGACACGTTTCTTCCAGGCCCTCGAAATACCTCCAAAGGATATCCAATCCTAGGAAAAAGAGGTATGTCACCTCGTCCTAGGCCCTCAGGACACCTTTCTCATAGGTATTCAATACTGGATGTGGCACTTCTTCCCAAGCCCTTAGAATACCTTTTAAAGGATATCCAATCCTAGGAGAAGGGTTTTTGTTACGCCTTCCTAGGCCCTCAGGATACCTTTAAAGGTCATCCAATCCTAGGAAAAGGGGTTTTGCTACCTCTTCCTAGGCCTTGGGGATGCCCTTCTTAAGGGTATTCAAATCCTAGGGAAAGGGGTTGTGTCACCTCTCCCTAGTCCTTCTAC
>VDFB02065199.1:0-11285 GCA_007258455.2 Sequoia sempervirens | reverse complement strand
AGAATTAGTAACTAATATTTCTTTTAATACAAAAAAAAAAGTGTAGCAAGTAAAGATGAGGGAATATTTAAATAAATATTTTCCCTATTAGAGTCTATCCGCATGTTAATAAGTTGTATAGACATATTATGTCCCAAATTTATTTTATGAGTCCAACCAACTAGATTTAAGAAGTATTCATTGTAAACATACAATAGAAGAAGAGGAATAGATGATTATGTCAATATAAGAAAAATATAAATATATATATTGTTATTTTAATATATACACGATTTCAGTATTAAATATATGATGAGTCACATATAATATAAAATAAGTATATACATATTTAATATCTATTTTTCTTTTATATATATATATATATAAACAAAGCCCTTACTATGGGCGCAGCCCCAACAGGGAGACCGTGACCTCCTCCGGAGAGAATGCCCCCCTACCCCCAATCACTACCTTTACCATTTAAAATTTGAGAACTTGGCCTCTTCATAGAAAGAAATAGAAAGAAATACACATATTGTATTTTCTTGCTGGTAGTATAGTAAGGAAAAAAAAAAAAGAAAAGAAAAGAGAGAAATACTTTGTATTTTAAAAATATATATTTATACATTTAAAATACAAGCACATCATGTTTAAAGGAGAAAATAAAAATAAAAATATGACTGATTCCTTTTATTGAAATCTTTAAATAAAGGAATTTAATAACACCATTTAAATATTGAAAACAAAAAAAAAATACCTTGTGTAGACATGAAAGATTTAAAAGCAATAATAATACATTGATACGAATAAACTGTATGATGTTGGGCAGCAATACAACACAGGCCGAGCAACAATACAACACAAAAATGTGCATATTATAGGCCTGCAGTGAAAAATAAATAAATAAATAAAACAGAGCATATATGCACTGCTACAGACATTCACAAAGATCCAAACATATTTATGCAGCAAGATGTGAGGAAATAAACTCCTGCCTGTAAAATAAAAAGGAAAGTAAGATAAATGAAAAGAAAATAAAGTCAGATCTAAAATACAAAAAGGGGAATAAAGTTATTTTATTATGTAACAGCCATCTGAATATGAAGCAATAACAGTTTTGTTTTATTTAAACATAGTAGATTTTAAAATGTGTATATATTGCATACACAGTTATGTGTAAACTAAATAAAAAGGAGAACTATGCAAATATGTATATATATACTTCTTTCCCCTGCACTGGCAAACAAAATGAATAATAGAATAAAATGATCGAACATTGAGAAAGTAGAGCACTCAAAAACAATAAAATAAACTAAAATAAAAATTTGAAGAATGAGTTGATGGTAGGAATAAGATAATAAAATGAAAAAGAAAAAAAAACAAAACAAACAAAAGTCTATGATGTGCCTGCGCTCTTCCATAGCCGAGTCCATTCTTTCCCCTTTCATTGCCATCCAAGGAAAATAAAAGGGTAAGAAGTAAAAACTAAACGTCTTGAAAATAGGTCATCTTTTAGGGCTTGCTGGAGTTTGGATAAGACAATAATATTTTTATTTTATTTATTAACTTGTGCGTTGAAATTTATGTCTCCATTTTATTCAAATTTGTAGAGAAAATGAAGAATTAATTCTCTCCTTATCTCTAACTACATTGCTCACATTATAGTTATATCCTCATGTTAAAATGATAAAGTTCGTTCAAGGAATGTAATAATTATTCATTTTGCCTAGTTAAAGTTGAATTTTTGACATATTAAATATACCTTAGTTTAATAGGAGGAAACTAAAAATGGACATAAAAAAAAAGATGCGGGGTTCTTGTAGATAATATTATAAAGATATTAATTATAGATCTCTTTAGCTTAATTGGTGCTTCATAATTTTATTAAATATGTATAATATAACACACCAAATATTCCTCTTTAATATTGATGTGGATTTATTTTTAAGATATAAATAAATAGAATGATTGTTTCTACGTAGTGTAGATCATTTGAGATGACAATTAATATGATATTAGAAAGGTATACATATCTATTTTCATAATTGAATTTATTAAATAAGAGTGAATGGTGATAAAAATATTCATTTTGCGTCGAAGTATATATATATATATATATATGTATGTATATAATTGTGGCATGTTTACAATAGTACAATTATGATTGATGGCTACTAAATTAATTTTCAACTAATCATGTTTCTCTTCTCTTTCAAGCAATTTCATTTCTTAAATGACATTTTTTGTTACTTCTTGGCTAGAGCATGATAATAACATTGTTATTGAAAATTTATAGCGGAATCATAGTTAAGTTGTTAATGGAGTTAATTGATGATGACAATTTTCTTTTACTAATGATGAAATGGAAAATAAATAATGATCTTGCTATTGGTTGCTTTAATAAGGATAATGCTCCCATCAATGTATTGAACTATTCAAAACAAATTATTGGTTGAAGGCTAATAATGACACTATTATGGTTTGGTTATGATTAGTTAATACTATTGTGAGTAGGGTTAATTAATAATAGTATCATTGAGCTCACATACTAATATTACTATTGTCCACCTCTAAGCATGGAGTAAATAGAAAAATATTGTATCCAATAATGATAGTATTATTATTTGGAGATGTTTCATAACATTCGATAAATAAGTAATTAGTTAGAACGTAAATAATACAAAAAAAAAAAAAAATTATGTGGGTTTTCTTGACTAAAATTTAGGGCATGACACAATCTAATTTTGTTTCATTGCTATATACCGGTATGACTGAGATTTTCTTTTCCAATACAATCTTCCATGTTTATGAAATAACAAAATATTCAAGTATAAAGCTATTTATAAATTCCATTCAACTATACGCAAAAAAAGAAGAGAAAAACTTGTCTGTTCTTGTGAACTGAGCTGAAAATAAAATCTGAAACTTCTATCAATCCTACTCAAACACTGGCAATTTTACGAAGAAATTCTAAAGAAACCCAATCCAATATTATTCTTGCAAACAAAATATGAGATGAAAGCTTTTCCAAAACATCTGTTGTGCAATTTTTTTCTAAAAGCTACTACCATGAAGAATGCTTCAAGAACATTTCCATGAATCAAAATTTGCAACCCCCAAAAGCTTTTAATGCATTTAATTAACTCTCAATCATGAAGCTTAACTGATAGTCAATTATGCATTTAGAATTGATCAATCAATTCTAACTTACCCTTTTAACTTCATATCACATTTTCAACAACAAATTCAAAATTAATAACATATTCAAAATATCTTCTCTTAAAATATCTATTTCCACATAAATCTTCTTTGCATAAGTAAATCAACAATTTCTATTTAATTAAATACTTTTGCAAAAATTAACATTCACTTTTAAAGTAAATAACTTATTTAATTTAAATTAATAAATTAAACAATAAATATAAACATAAACATTTAAACTAATATTAAAACAATTAATCATTTAACTACAATAATTAATTCCCAAACAAACCATATAGACAAGTACAACACAACAGAAAAAAACTAGACAACAAGGTAACAAATAGGTACTCATTCAATGAAGAATGATGGTTCATTAAGGACCTGTCACTACCTCCAGATCAACATAATTTCATTGGATTAGGGTATGCTCAAACCTGGCAAATAGGTGGAGCCAATAACTAGTACCTGTATCTGCATGAAACATGACTGTTAAACATATAAACTTATATCAGAAAACACACCGTGAAGAAGAATCGTAGCGTAGTAGGGTACTCACGAATGAGTAGTGCTACACTATCTTCTTCATCAAAACTGATGAACATCATTTATCATAGACAACCATTTCATCGTGATAAACTCATAAAAACTTATAAGAAAATAAACCATATCATGTATGTGTCTATCACAATATCATCACACAAACACAACCAGATAGTCAGGATGTCAAATGTATCATCCATAGAGTGTAAAAACAACATAGTATCATAATCAACTAGAGCATCTATCTATCAAGCTGAATCAAACTAAAAAAGAGTGTCGCAACTAGAGGGACACTACATCCTCCCCCCTAGGATAAGGCTTACTCCTGGAGGCTTGCAAATAGATAAGGACAAAGCTCATCCATGCATGTCACATCCTCCCAAGTAGTTGATGCCTCATCACTAGGATCCCATGGGACCCTCACCTTATCAACATCTCGGTCCCTAAGGGTGAGCCTCTGACGCTGAAGAATGCCCACGGGCTCCAAAGCCAACTGCCCGTCTTCTACCTGTAATGCATTCTAATCGAGCACATGTGAAATGTCAGGATGATAAGGTCTAAGAACCGATACATGGAAATCATCATGAATGTGTGACAAACTAGGCAATAAAGCAAGTCGATACGCCACAAGACCAATCCTCTCAAGAATCTCAAATTGTCCAACAAATCAAGGTGCAAGCTTAGAGCCTTTTCCATAACAAATTGGACTCTTGCGCGGTCGCACTCGAAGAAAAACCCTATCGCCAACTGAGAACTATCGATCCACTCTATGCACATCAGCATACTTCTTTTGTCTATCCTGTGCTGCTACCAAATGCTCTTTGATACGATCAACCTATTGCTCCATATCTCAAAGCATCTCAGGACCAAGTAGAACTCTATCCTCAAGTCAATCCCAACTTAATGGGGTACGATAAGGACTTCCATACAGTGCTTGAACAGGAGGCATACCTATGGAACTTTGATACCCATTATTATAGGAAAATTCCACTAAGTATAAATAATCTTCCCAATGTGATTGTCGATCCATCACATACATTCTGAGCATATCTCGAGTATCTGATTCACTCTCTCTATCTGACCATCATTCTCAAGATGAAAGGCTGAACTAAAGCTCAACTGAGTATCTAAAGCATGCTGTAATGATGTCCATAAGGCTGATGTAAATACATGATCTCTATCTGAGATGATTTTGTGGGGAATCCCATGTAACCGAACAATATCCTCCATGAATATTTTGGACAAGAGGAAGCATTGTAGTATGATCAAACTAGAGAAAAATGTGCTACCTTAGTCAATCTGTCAACAGTAACCATGAGAGCATCATGTTGATATGATGACATAGGTAATCCAACAGTAAAACCTACTGATATAATATCCCATTTCCATTCAGGAATGAGATGTGGCTGTAATAAACCAGCGAGATGTTGATGCTCATCGTTAACTCTCTGGCACTCAAGACATCTTGAAACAAACTCAGAAATGGCATGTTTCATACTGGGCCAAAAGTATAACTGTCAAAGATCTGCATATATCTTCTTAACACTAGGATGAGTTGAGTATGGTGCTCGATGTGCCTCTATTAAAATCATAGTGCGAAGATCCCCTATAGGTGGTACATAGATATGACCCAAATGTCACAACAAGCCATCTAACTCAAGAGTATATCCTAAAAATCTTCCCTCCAAGGATCTTCACTTCCTGATACAATCTATCAGTAGGAAGTGCTACTAAAATATGGCTCCTCAACTCAACTTCAAGTGTCACAGCAAAAATCTCATGTCTTCGCTGACTAAGAGCATCAACCACTACGTTCTCCTTTCCCTGAACATATCTCACCTTGAAATCATATTCACATAAGAACTCCATCCACCATCTCTTACTAGCATTTAGATTAGGCTGTGTGAATATATATTACAGGCTACGGTGATCACAATGAAGTTTGAAACAGTGCCCCAACAAGAAATGCCTCTATCAAACCAAAGCATGAACTACTACAACAAGCTCTAATTCATGAGTGGGATAATTCTATTGGTGATCCTTGAGTTTGTGAGACTCATAAGCAATCACACATCCATCCTGCATCAGTACAGCTCCTAAACCCTCCAAAGATGCATAAGTGCAAACAACAAAATCCTTAGTAGGATTAGTAATGGCTAAGATAGGCGCACTGGTCAACTTATCCTTAAGTATCTGAAAAGCCAACTGACATTGTTCTGTTTAGATAAATTTCTTCCCTTTCCTCTGAAGAGAAGTAATGGGGTGTACAATCCTACAAAACCCCTGAACAAACCATCTTTAGTATCCAGCAAGACCCATAAAACTACGAAGCTCAACAACATTAGTAGGCATGTGCCAGTCAATTATAGCTTGGATCTTTGAAGGATGCACAATAATACCCTTTCTAGAAGTCACATGACCAAGGTATTTCACCTTAGTTTGGAAGAATTCACATTTCTACAATTGATTCTCCCTCAAGCACTGTAGTACTTGTCTCAAATGCTCTTCCTGCTCCTTCATATTTCTCAAATAGATCAAAATGTCATCAAGAAACACAAAAACAAAATGATCAAGATAGGTGTGAAAAACATTGTTCATCAAACTCATGAAAATTTATGGTGCATTTGTTAACCCAAACGGTACTACTGTGAACTCGTAGTGCCCGTAACGAGTTCAAAATGTTGTTTTATGAATGTCTACTTCTGCAATGCGCAACTGATGGTAACCTGATTTTAGATCAATCTTAGAGAACACATTTTCTCCCTGAATCTGATAAAAAAATCATTGATTTTGGGTAAAGGATACTGATTCTTAATCGTCACTTTGTTCAATTGACAATAATCAATGCACAATCTAAGAGATCCATCCTTCTTCTTCATGAAGATGACAGGTGCTCCCCAAGGGGAAACAATCAGATGAATAAAACCCTTTTCCAAGAGTTCCTCCAACTAGATACAAAGCTCTTCCAATTCCTATGTGGTCATTCTAAATGAGGCTCAAGATATAATAGCCATACATGCGTCACGAACCCCAAAGGAACTTAAACAATGGAACAATTTTTTTTTTAAAGAATATAATAACATACTTAAGAACTATAACATGACAACATATTAAGAGGCACAACTTGTTCCAATGGGGTACACGAAGTGACATGACTATTCTAACCCATAACCACGATAACATGCTAAACCATAATTAAACAATTACATAAATCCATTCATTCTCACTTCATCATTTACATATCCATTGAACAATAACTACATTCAAGACATAAGTACATATGATAACACATGAGATGATAAAGATATAAAGTGTTGCATATTTCGATAGATACAACATAACGTAACCAATTGTTACAAGTGACAATTCTTGAATACATACAGGGCCTGAATATACATCACATCCCAAATAATAATGAAATACAAATAACTGAAGATACATCTCAATAACTACATATCCAAATTACATCGAGGTCACCCCATCACACGTGGGAGACGATACATCAATAAAAATATTAAATACATTACAACTAAAGTATATACAACTATCTGGTACATAAGAATAATTGAATCATCAACATCTTCCAAAAGCCCTGCAATGAAAATACACCTGCAAAAGAAAGGGAAACCCAACGGGGTGCGAAGCACGTTCCACCCAACCACCCCCGTGCTGAGAGTAGACAAGGAAGGGTCCCCGACCAAGTACGCCTAACAACAACAAAACTAACTCCAAGAAGATAACTCAACACCAAAGACCACATAGAAACAGACACTGGCAAATCCAAGGGGCACAACAAACCACTGAAGAACATAACAGCCAGACACGATCACAACCTCAATGAACTCAAGACACAAAGTCGAAACTCAATACATAATATCAATTATTACATCCAACCATGTCCAAAGACAAATCAATAAAACACTTCCAGAGGACTTCAGTAACTCAACATAAACAGAATGTTAGACGAGAGTGTCATCGCATGGTTTCACATGGATTCTCCAGACAACCTATTACAAGGTGCCGCCTCCATCTCTACATGGATTCTCCAGACATCCAAGTTAAGGTGCCGCTTCCATCTATGGTTCTCCAGACGGCCTATCTCAAGGCGCCGCTCCATAGGGTCACTCATGCGGAGTCATTGACCTTTCGTGAGGACAAGGTAATGACCATGCCAACCACGGCCTTCTCAGTCCCCTTTAGTCTGTGATAGCACTAACAGGCGGACGAGGCTTCACAATTATCTTATTAGTGTTTGATCCCCACCCGTGGTTTATTACTTAAGTTATCACTTATTAATCTAACTCTATGTGGGTTACCCTGACAGCCCCTTTGTGCGCCGGCCCCCACTAGAGCCACTCTCTCTAGACACTCTAGCACAAGAATATCCAACTCACAGGATTATATCAACAAGGAAAACCGAACCAACAATGGCTCAATCGCGAGGCACAACCCTCTCGCCCAAAATCACATGTATGACATTTATACACAATACGATCCAAATATACATCAATACCACATTCAAAGCCAAATCATAAGGACAACTTCAAAACACAAGATCAAACACCAATACAAAATCCACGCCTCTGGAAGTCCTAAACACGACTTAGTCTCCTATAACTAAATACATTGATTCTAGGGTTCTTCCACATGACCTAAACCCAATTCAAAGAAAAGCAACTAAAATAAAATAAAATAAACAATCTCGAGAGTGAACAAATCATAGAACCACACCAACTACTACAACACAATGAACTTCACCAACGTCGCAAATCAACATCTTAAGAAAATTCGATTAAATTCAAGCACAACTTATTTCTACTTCACATGACAACACTATACCGTTGGATCCTTTATTCTTAGCCAATCAATTTAAATACAATCACATAACTTAATTTCAATTTACCCAATTAAACTATAACATTATGATTTGTAAAAAAAATTGTCTTATAACTTCTAAACCTTTGCATAATAAATCTATTATATAGATATTAAAATTTCACTATATAAAAATAAATAACTTTCATTAAATAATTCATATATATATAAAATAATCATTTAATATGATTAATATAATCATCTTGCAAAAAAAATTATTTTTAAAACAAATTCGAATCACCCATATTCGAATAATATATATAAAAATAAAATTCGAATTAAAACTTAATAAATAAATAATAATAACCATAACTTATACATATATATATTTATATTAAATAATATATATAATAATTATATATTAAATTATATATATATATATATATATATATATATATATATATATATATATATATATATATATATATATATATATATATATATATATATATATATATATATATATATATATATATATATATATATATATATATATAACAATTGAATCATTAATTATAGCAATTTAAGCTTGAATATTAAAAAATTAGAAATAACCAAATAAACAAAAGGAATTCATAATAGCCGCCGGGCTGTGGTATTAATCGCACTACGCCGATGTGACCGCGGATAAAGCCGCGAAGATTTGCTCGTCGCCGCTTCAAAGCAAATTTCTACGCCGTGGCGCTGCCGGGACACGGTGGCTATGCATACAGCTCTGACGTAAGCCAGACGCCCTACCGCCCCCACCCAAATTTTAATATATATCTTTTAAAAAAAACTAAATTTCATATAATTTTAATTTAATTACAATTTCGTTTTTTCAAAAAGAACATAAAAATATGGAATTTGAAATACGAATTTTATGATAATTTATTTATTAAAAATTTAAATCGATACAGGCACGAAACAGAGAATCACATGATCACAATTTCACAGAATAATATATTTGTTTGCTATAAACATAATTATATATTATATATATATTTTATATATATATAAATATATAAATAATAAAATCAATGTTTATTATCAAAGCATAAACATGTATATATGTGAATAAGCCATTCAACAGATGGCAATAACTAAAAATTGTTTTTCTCAAACAGATTTAAGAAGAAATTAGACTGATAAATTTCAATTCATAGCAAGACTAATTTTCTTTTTTTCAACACAATTATTTCAATGACTACATTTTATAATGAAGAACTTCAGAGGATTTTTGCTATAGTTTTCTTCTCAAAACCTATGGTTTTCAAATCATAATCGATAGATTTTTCCTTACTGATACAGATCCACATGCAAATTTAATCTTCAATCTAACACGAATTTTATTTCAAACAAT
Organism: Sequoia sempervirens; assembly: GCA_007258455.2. Taxonomy (NCBI): domain Eukaryota; kingdom Viridiplantae; phylum Streptophyta; class Pinopsida; order Cupressales; family Cupressaceae; genus Sequoia; species Sequoia sempervirens. The sequence goes on along the minus strand of VDFB02065199.1, from coordinate 1,345 downwards.
AATTTTCCCTACTAAGTTACTGAATTTCAGAACAGATTAACTACGGTTTTCAACAGAAAATCAAGGGTTTTATTCGACAATAATTTCAAACCACAGAATTTCTTTCTATAAATTTTTCATTACATGCATCAACAGGCATTATTCCAAGCAAAATAAAATAATAATAAATAGCAACGGAAGAACCTGGAGTCCTTCGTCTGAAGAAGAATCCCCTTCTGAAAGCTCCTTTCGAATTTCTCCTGCAACTCCTCCTCGAATCTATCTATCTAAACAATTATCTTCTTCCTAGTTTTCAACCAACAAAATTCTTTTCTTTTCTTTTTTTTCCTCTTTTAGTTTTCCTTTTTCAGATCCCAGAACAACAGAGTAGAAGTTCTGTGTGAGAATAATCTTCTCATAAAAATAATAATAAAACAAAATAAAACTCAATAAAGCTTCCCTGCTTTCTTTTCTCAAAAAGCTTGCTTCCTATTGGTCCTTTTTCAGCTTTTAAAAGCACAAATTTATCTACAGTTTTAATTTAAAATAATTTATTTAAACAAGATATTATCTATGCTAAATTAATATTAATAAAAGTTATTATTTAATTATCTTCAACAATAATTATTTAATTTAATTATTGTCAACATTATTAATTAAAAATAATTATTTACTCTTATAAATAAATTAAATCACCTTTTTAATTTATAATATATTTAAATTTAATATTCAACTAACACACAATTAAATCAACCAACTAAACAACTTTAATCCATCATCTTATAAAATAACGTTAATTAAATAAACATGAACCATAAATCAACTGAATACCTCAACACTTACACTACACAAACAACAAGAATGAAAACCTCAGTCATAACACGACTCACAACAGACGACGACTTGGGACGGGGACGCTTCCAAACCTACTCCCTTTTTCAACAATTTTACCCGTTGGGCTAGTTTATCGCTCGCCCTGTCCTGCCGAGGCAGGTGGAATCGAGACTTATTCCTGCAATCCTACATCCAAGCAAACGTCAAACAGCACATGCATACATATATATATATAAAATCAACATCCTACCGTGAGAAAGAATCGCAGTGTAGCAGGGCACTCGTGAACGAGTGATGCTACCCTGTCCTCTCACCTAATCTACTCTAACAATTACAATATCACTAGCAAACTAACATTTCTATCCAGATAGATCATAAGACAATATTCTAATTAACTACTGCATCATAATTAATTACTAACCCATTGCATTATAAAGTAACACATAATTCAAATCACATGATCATAGAATTATCACATTGACATTTAAAACATTCGAGAGAAAGCATTGCATAATAAAATAATCCAAACCCT
>VDFB02065198.1:0-11796 GCA_007258455.2 Sequoia sempervirens | reverse complement strand
ATAAATTTTGGAAATTTTATATATATATATATATATCGCTATCCCTAAAAGTGGCCCCCTTAGGGGATGTCCTAAGACGCTGGCCCACTGTTTTCCTCAGCCCCCATCCTTGAATGTCGTGGAACATAGGTACATACCCATAAGCTAGAATGCAAAGTTAGGAAATTGGAGTTTTGCAATGACAATCACGACAATCCGATCTTCTCAAATATTGGACGCTACACTTGAGGATGCCTCCAATTCACTTCGTTTTTATGCTAATTTGTTGTTTGACCCTAGGTGTCTTGATGTTGACTGTCTCCAACCTTCAAACTAGGGTGTATAGCTTCCAAGAATTCCCACATCCCTCTTGTGAGTTGTACGGCATGCCTTTAAGGCTCACATGTGCCACTAAAGAACGGTGTTTTGTGTTGTTTAAACCCCTTTCAGCAACCTAAAACTATACGGCCTGCAATTGCAAGTAAATCTAATCAAGTATGGCCTGCTTCTGAGAGTTTCTTTGATGCCAGTATGAGTGCAAAGAAAATAACTTCCCACATGCCAGATCTGAAGCTATGATCTGCAATTTATTAATTATTGAAAGAAATACTCAAATGTTGATTAAAAACTTCTAAAAACTATGAGATGCTCTGATAATGCCCTTTGATTGAGAACATTCAATCTAGAATCCTTGGACGGTATTTCACGCCTGTAGATCCTATCCTAATTGAGGGTTTTCATCCTCTGATCAGCTTGACACTTCATATCTGCAAACCTGTTGCTCAGCCATTGTTTTTTGTAAAATATCTTGGATGAAGAAAATGATGTTCTTTTCTCTCTCTATGCCTTCTCCAAATCCCACACCCAAGTTAGGGTTTTGCACATTTAATAATAAAATATTAATTATTGCTTCCTCAAAATCCCACGCCAACTTTGGCTTGCATAATAAATTAATATTTTAACTCATCTTTGGAAAGCGTCCCCCTTCACTTAAATATTAATAAAGTGACTTAAAATGTATTCTTTTAATAAAGTCACTTTATTACTTCAATAATGGCAAAGTTATAAAGTACTTTATCAAAGTAACTTTATCACATTAAAATATTATATTAATAAGTCACTTTAATAACATAATATCATTAAAGTAGCGAGACTTAATAATTCAATAACTCCTGGAAAAAGTCTAGCATAATCTCCCGAGAGTGCCCTATCACCGTTACCAACTGCAGGTGTGTCGTCATTGAGCCTAATATTACTTACTATAAATAGCAAGCATTAATGGTGAACTCCTAAAACACCTTGGAATGGCCAACCGAATGCTAGATCATTGAGCTAAAAAGTTGAATAAGCTAGAATGAAACATCAAGCCTATGGAAGAGCCTGAATCTCCCCAAATAGGTCTCCTAAACATCTCGCTAGCCTACGAGAACCGTAGTCATAGGCTAACAACTGCAAAGATATGGATCCCGAAAAAGGGGACATTATAGTCCGCCCTCCCCAAGATTGTTTGTCCCTAAGCAATCTTCACCTAAATAACCAGGCTTGGCCTAAATGTCGGGATCCCAAACCAATCTAAACAATGCTCTACCAAAACTCCACTGTAACCACTAGAGAAAGATAGAACCAAACTCGACAGCCCTGTCAAACACTGTCTGTGGAAGAAGCATACTACCAAGTATAGAAGATCCCAAAGCCCGCAACCCAACTGGAAGTCTACCATAGTCATCACCTACTGACCTCCGCTACATGACTCTGATATATTCTTCACCAAGCTGAGGATGGTGAAGCAACACACTGTAATAAACTCCAAGTACCATACCCCTCCATGGGTGTACTCCACCTAGATCCCAGGGACAAAACTGGAATTTGTCCTCCCTGCCTCCAGCTAACTCCTGTTGCACCAATCTAACCACACCAAGTATGCCACATCATCCAAGATCAGCCCCTACATCATGTGTCCTATAAGCATGACCATCCTGTAGAAGCAACTCTGAATACCTGCAAAGTTTGTCCTCTTCATCCGCAAAACGAGACACCTCATACCAACTGTCCATCTCACATGTGTGTGCGTTATTCATCGTAGTCAAATCAGATGCAAGTGGGCTAAAATTAAAGTTGTATGCACATCACACAATACACACTTTGGAATGCATCTGTAAGCCTTGACTGTAATCCTGAACCACAACTAGGATCCCAAGTCCTATGATTGTCACCCAATTCCACACAAGGGACAAAAAGAGCATCATCATCCATCTCAAAGAGTGTATTATCATAAGTCAAATCAGCATTATCCTCAAACAATGGATTAATAACAAACCGTACACTGTCTTCTTTTTTATTTGAATTACCTCTATCTGAATTTGTAGGGCAATGAACAAAATCATACTCCTAAAAGTGGTCTTGCTCCTCCATCACATGCTCAATTTCTTTTCCTCTCCCTCTACTCTTCTTACTGAAGGAAATGACACGTGGACTACCTTCAGACATTCCCCTCAACACATATTTCCTACTATCAACTGCAAATTTCATTTCCATTGTGTGCAAGTTGAGGGAAAGCTCACCAATTGCATGAAGCCACTTCATGCCTAAGACCACATCCATCTCACTCATGCTGACAACTTAATAATCAGCTTGGAATTCGTAATCATTCAGCTGCAAGGTGAGATTAAGAATCCTCCTCGTACAAGTGAGAGTGAAGCCATCTGCTACTCTCATCCTAAACCCCTCAAAATCCTCTGCTTGAAGTCCATGCCTAGCAACCAATCCCTCATCAATGAAGTTATGAGTGGCTCCTATATCAAGCAAAGTGATCACACGCTGCTCGCTCAAGACTCCTTTGATTCTAAATGGCCCCTCTCTTTGGATGCTAGAGAGTTGTGCCATAGGGGATAACTTTGCTAAGTCTGTTTCTAACTCTTTGGATGCTCTTCCTATCTCATTGTCCTCCAAATCAAATTGTTGTTCAGAATTTCTAGAATTGATTTCATCAACATAAAAATATTACATTTGATTTGCATGACCCTGCACAGAACACTTATGACCCCGATCCCAAGGCCCTTTGCATTTGAAGCATAATTTCCACATCCTTAAGTCATTTATGGTATCATCATTGAATTTTTGTGGTGGTTTCCTTTGTGGATCTGCAACTTGATGATGACTCTCATCTTTTGGAGGAATAATTCTTTTAGGCGGAAACTGCCTTTTTGGGGCAGCGAGCTCCATGTCTCTTGCCTTCTTCATCACGTCTTGCAATGAAGGTGGATCAAAATCCTTGATCCATCCACGTAAGGGTTCTAAAAGACCCTCACTAGAAAGTACCACTAATCTCCTCTCTAATATGCCAGTGACCATCACTGATAATCGTTGGAACTTTGAGATATAGGAATCCAGTGACCCAACTTGCTTAAGTTATGCAAGTTCTCGGAAGAGAACCTCTAGATCTCTCCTGTCAAATCGTTCGATGAGTTTGTTAGTGAACTCATCATAAGACAAAATTGACCTATGTCCCAACGTCACTAATCTGTGGTACCACCATTCGTGAGCTATGCCATCCAGATGTAACGTGGCAAACCTGATTGCCTCTTCCTCAGGCATGGACCTCAAGGAAAGGAAGTTATCTAACTTTTGAACCCAGGCATGCATTGTACAACGATGACCACCATCAAAATGCTCCAATGTAATTTTGCTCATTGCCTGTTGGAGATCTCTAGTACCCTGTGGTGCTCTAATCTCTAGCCTGCCAACTACCACTACCTTCTGTCTCCTTTGGTTCAGGAACTAGTCAAATGTCAACATGTTCCTCATGTCAATAAATATTTATTTTATTTTCCTTTTAAACTACAAGGAGGGACGGCCAACATTTAGGAAGTAAGGTGATTTGTTTGTTACAATTTCATTTATTGGTGGGGACATGACATGAATTCAATCTTCTTCCACTCCAAACTGGCAGCTCTAGGGTTTGTAAAAGCAATTTTGGGTGAGGCAAGCATGGGTAGTGATTGGCCTACTCAATCAAAGGCCTCAATATGTGAGGAATTTATAGCAAAACTAATGGTGGCAATGCCCAACGAGCAGCAAAGGTTGTGGTTTCTCTACCTATTCTTACTTGTGCATTTTGGCACTTGGTGGTGATGTCTGCTGAAGAGAAGCAAGTGACTATAGAGAATGTTATGCCGTTAATTAAAGTTGAGGCCTCATCCGGGAAAGAGACAACAGCTTCTGGAAAGAAGATGTCTTTAGATGCAAGGTCAATTCAGAGGGAGCTATTATTGTTAAGGACATTCTGCTGTGATGTTGACAAAGTCCTAGAAGGCATTATGGTAACCCCTAATAAGGGCCATCTTAAGGTCTCGAACAACTTCACCATCGCTATGTTTTGTGCAGACCCAATTCACACAGCTCATCATTGTTAGGAGGTTTTCCCTGGTAAACACTTCCCTTCCTTGGACATGTTAACACAGAGGCAACAAGTGGCTGCAGGTAAACAGGAAAGTGGCATGTAGATAGAAGAGGTCATTGGCTAGGGGGAGGAGGTGTTTCTGGTATGAAGAGATGGGGAGTATGTTGGAATCCCCTTTGTTTCTGGTTCCTTTTTCTGTGGGTTTCAATCTGTATGTCTGTGGAGCTTCTTGTCTTTTTTGGGCTCATTTGAAGCTGGCTATTTGGGTCTGGTTTGTCTATGGTCATTATATAGAGATTTCTGTTATGTTGTCTTTCCAGACTGTTATGGTTGTTTTGTATATCTATAAATGAACCACTTATTCTTTGTTTCCTTTTTGGGCAGGGGGGCATATAGATTCCCCCAACTAATTAATCAAACAAACAAATAAAAAATATTTGTGGTGTTACAAACTTACCACATATTCCAATATACTGCAATGCTTATAGTTATACCATAACTTAGGTACCACATACATGCTTTATAAAATTTCCATTTGACCATGCAGTCGCACTAAACATACATTAAGTATAATAAGAAAAAGAGTTTTAGAATTTCCATTTAACCATGCAGTTGCACTAAACATACATTAAGTATAATAAGAAAAAGAGTTTTAGTGCTACAACATATTTCAGAATTCTGTGCGAGTGTAATTTCAAAACAGCTCTCAGGCCACAACATATTGCAAAATTCTGCAATGGCCACCATTGACAGGTGTTCAATTTTAGCAATGAATCGGGAAAAGCTTTCTTTGCGCTGTTTCCAATAAAGAAAAGCATCTAATTGTTGAAGATCCAAAGAAGATGAAGATCCAACCGTAACACCTATGTATAAGCATACAATAGAAAACAATAAAATCCCATACTTTTACCAGTAGTTTCATCATTAGCTTCTGCAATAGATGTATCATCTCCATCTTTTCTTTGATTCTGAGACATCCTTGATTCTTTCCTTTTGTCTTCAATATATTTAACTACATGTACAAGTTTCATCACAAAATTTCAGGCCTTGAACTAGGTAATTTTTACTTCATGTGAAATGCTAAAGACATGGAATTTGTTTTTCAGACTATAGTCATTCAGAAAGTACTTGTAGCACATTAATCATCATGGAAATTAAAATGGAGTTTATGAAAATAACCCTATATGCCAATAATACAAGTAGTTAAGTTTTTGCCTACCCTCCTGAGAATTTGTTTTTAAAAGAAGCTATTTTATCTTAAAAAAATAAGACTTATACATAAGACCATAGTTCTTAATCAAATTGTAATATGCACTTATTTCTTGGTTTCTCAATGTCACTTGTTGCTAATAATATTGAGATCTAAAGAAGTGTCACTAGTTTCATCCCTGTAATATTGAAGGAAGAGTGCTTATGTTCGTAGTTTTGTGAGTCATTTTCACTTGATATTTACTTGTTTTTGCAAGAAAACATCTTTAGAAGGCTTCACAAAAGGACCTTTCTCTGAAAATTGGCATTCATGTTGGGTTAACAGTTCATTTAAGTCCCAAAACTACAAGTCGTAAATCATGAAACTTTTCTCTACCTCCAAGGTTAGGGGTTTCTCTTCAAGAAGGTAAATAGGGGCTAATAATAGATTTATGATGGTTGAAGGCTAACTACTAAGAGTGGATTCTCTCTTATGCTTTGAGCTCAGCTTAAACATGGGAGGGTGTTCCTAGAGGCCACTTTACTAAGTTTTTGTGATGTCCCCGACAAGTGTTTTTGATATATTTGAAATTCTTTTTGTGTTTTCTGGTTATGAACAAACAATGAAACCAAACCCTAACTGCCAACCACACCAGATATACAAATTACTGATAAATCCTTCAAATGAAATTGTAAATTTGCATATCTGAGAGATATAAACAGCTACAGTATTCTTATATCCGAGGAAGGGGACTGTGCGAATATCTTGCGCAGAATGAAGAAATGGCCACCATAACTTCAAACTATTAATTTTCACTGAGAAATTTATCAGCTGAATGTATAACAATTGTTTGACTGTTCTTGACAAATATACCATCCCAAATGTATGTAAAAAGATCTGCACCTAAAATATATACCTACAAATCCGCTAACTATTGACTGGCCTGTATGTTGCAGCCTCAGATGGATGTTGATGCTGGCTGCTCAAACTTAGATGATTCAGCCTGTGATTGAAGGGGCTGGCTGTGAGATGGCAGCAATAAAAATCTGGATCTGCAATGTGTGGAATAGCTGTACCTGTTGGCTCATTCTATCCCCCTTCAATTGGCAGTGACCTGTGCACAAAGATTGTAATGTCCCCTTTTGGCGCTTAGCCAACTTGTGCACATTTAGGCAGTTTCCAAGTCTTCTGATGGCTAATTGGTTAGAGAGAACTCCAACATTCTTGGAGAAGCATTTGATCAGTCTTGCAAAACAATTGTTCTTCGGTTTGAATTCAGTTGGTTAGTTGGAAACCTTTGATGCTTTCGAAATCGGTTTTCAACCTTTTGGGTGCTCTCCAAACTTCTTAGAGGAGCAGGTTATTTTTAAAAAATTGCCAAGTTGATTTCAATCATCTGATCTTCCTACTCCTTCAACTTCATCATGGTGTGGTCAAAATTGGATTTCGATGAAATTGCAGTACTTTCCGCAACTTGAGTGAGTTATTAAGTTATTTAATTAATATTTCGCTAATATTGTCTAATGTCGAGAAATAATTAAAGGACAACTTAGTGTAATAGCTCATTAGCTCATTGGAAAGGTGATTAAATGTTTGTACATAATGAATTATTTAATTTAAAGCAAAAAAAAAAAATTGAAAAAACAACAAAAAAGAAGTGTTTTTTTCAAAAAAGCAACTAAAAAAGCTATAAAAGGAAGTGTTGTGTAATGTCCCTTTTGGTGCTTGGCCAATTCATGCACATTTAGCCAATTTCCAAGTCTTTCGGAGGCTAATCAGTTAGTCTGAATGAGTTCCAACATTCTTGGAGACTCAATTTAGGGTTTTCTTGGCATCCAATGGTGTTGTGGAGTTCAATTGGCTTTCAAGTTTGTGGTGACACTCTTTGTAGCATTTTGGGCATTCTAGGTTGTTCTCTACAGTTCTTGGAGAACACTGCTATTTTTAGTACGTTCTTGTTTTGGCACCTGGCATCATTCTTCAATATCAACTTCTTCTTCCCGTGATCAATTTCGGTTTTTGACACCTTAGCGGTGCTTTCTTCCAGGAGTTGATTAAGGAAGAAAACCCTTGTCAATATTCACTAGTTTCAATGGTGCAAGATCCATGAAGTTGTTTTATTGTTCACAGAGTTATATTAGACCTATAGCTATTGTTTAATCATTATCAGACCCTTATAATCCATTCTTGAGGGGTGGTAAGTTTCCTAGAGTGAGCTGGAAATATTGTTCTAAGTCTACATTGGCCATTGGGTGCATTTGGGAGTGGATTATTGAAGATTTCTAAGTCATTATCTAGCTGTCCAGACTACTGCAGTGATGTTTCAGACTTGTACCAGTCATCTATTTGCCATTTCCTTGAAGTATATTTTCTATTTCAATGATGGGTGGTTAGTTCTTTGAAGTTATGTTACATGTGGGGATGTTATATCAGTTCTCTTTCATAGCAATATTTGTAATAGCAGATGCATATCTTGAATTTGGGAGTTTTGAATGAGCTTACATTGTAACATTGAGTGGTAGTACCACCAATGAACTACTCTTGATATTTTTTGTTACTCACACTATTGCATAGGTGGCTTATGTTATTCACCCCACTTGCATAAGTGGCTCTTGCTACTCACCCCACTGAATAACTAGTTCTTTGGTACTCACTCACCACTGAAAAAGTGGAAGAGTTGTTTATTTTCTCTGTATTCACTCATCAATACACTGGAAAGTGGAAGAGTTGGCTTTACATTTCCTTTATCGAATAAGCTTTTCGTAATGTCCCCATTTCAGAAGTCCCGAGTTAAGTGAATTAGCCTATTATGCGACCTCAGAGGGTCGATAGGATGGATGGATAGAGGGTCTTGTTGGAGCTTGGCTTGGCTTCGAATCGTCAGAATTTACCAGTTGGCTTTCGTTCGGGCTCGTTCGGACGACTTTTGCCTGACTTGCTATTTTTAGCAGTATCTGGCACTCAGCGAGGCACCCTTGCTATTTTTAGCAGTATGGATTGATCAGATGCAGAATCATCCACTTAGTCACCAGCTTCAGACGGTTCGTAAATCGGACTCTTTTCGAGGGAGATATTAATATTTAATTGATTAATTAAATATTAATCATTTGTGGAGCATATGTTATAAAGTTATAATATTTTAATATTATAACTTAAGTGGACTGATGAAGGGGTCGCCCATCATGGAAGGGGCCATTTGACGATTATAATTTATGATTAAAAATTTGGCTGGAGACTATTGAATAATTAAACAATAAAAGTCGAATTCTTTTAATAATCCCTATCTTTAAGGAATTCGCACTTTTCATGAGTATAAGGCATTTTCATTGGAATTCGAGCCATAATGATTATTGATTATTGAAAATTGTTGAAGTCTTCAACCATGTTGGGTGAAAACATGTAATCAACTTTCTATGGTTACACAACTTGGACTTCAGCCACAGCTATGTGAGATGTGAATCTCTCCTCTCGGAAAGGGGAGGCGCCCTTCTTACTGCTAAGAGAAACAATAGTAAATCACAAAAGTAATTACACAATGTACACGAAAGTCACGGAGTGGGGGGGGTGTGTTACATTCATCCTTCTCTCTTTTTTCAGAGAAGATGTTTACAATGTTTCACGTGTTGGAAGTTCCGAATTCTTGATAACTAAAAACTAACAACCAGCAGTAATGCCAATATCTCTATCTCGTCAAAGCGAAGCGTAGAGATACCAGAAGTAATTAACAACAAACAAAAGAAAATAAAATGGGAAAGCTCACGAAGGCACAAAGTCGTTCCGTAGCTTTATCAGGGTCGGATCTGCATAAACGTACCGTTTGCTACGTTAGAAGCACAAAGTCTTCTTAGACGCAACAATTCTTCGAACAGCATGAACGATTACAAGCACAAAGTCTTGTAGATCATCCAACCAAAATGTCAACGAGCACGAACGATTACAAGCACAAAGTCTTGTAGATCCTTCGACAAAGTATCCAATGGAATGAATAATTATAAGCACAAAGTCTTATAGATTATCCAACAAGAACATGCATGAGCATGAATGATTATAAGCGCAAAGTCTTATAGATCACTCAACCAATGATAAACAAAATAACAATGCAATCTAAATAACGGATGTAACACAAAGTTTACATCAACCACTTAGAGTCTTTCAGATTTCTCCAACTAATCACTACCAAATCAAATCAACTTACAAAAGTATCGAATCCAACACAAAGTTTGGCTTGCAATCCTTTCCTTTATTGATTGAATCTCATTCACAAAATATGAACGCAAAGTTTCACAAGTTTGCTTACAAAAGGGCAGCACTTCGTTGCAAAAGACTAAAAGATATGTTACAATGAAAATCCCTCACAATATATAGAAAGAGGGATGAGCAAAATAAGGAAAGAGATTGAGAAAATTAAGGAAAGTTAGGTGAGCGATTTTTGGAGATCTCACCTAACTTTGACCAAAGTCAAAGTGTAATTTGTTTTCAAAATATTACATCTTTGGACTTGGTGTAATTACAATTTACAAAATGACATTCGAAAATGTCGAGAAATATTTACAAGATGCATTATGGGATGCACCGGAAATGTCTAACACTGGAGAATAGAAGGCTGCTTCACGCCTTTTTGCATTGGGCTGGGTCTTCAAATTTCCTTCTAGTCTCCTCGCGACTAACTCATCCTGACTAACGGTAATCCACAAATGGTGGATTCTCGGATCGCATCTCATGGCGCATGAGTGAACCTTCTTGCACCCGCCAAGACAAGCGCCTTCGCTGTCCAATGTGAGCCTTGTATCACAAATGATGTTCAACGAAGCTTCTGAGAAGTCTGAACTGTCAATCAAATTCATGATGGCTTCCTTGAAGATCTGGGATATTTCTGTGGCTGGCAGGAAGATACGATTTTCCTCAAGAAGTTGACCAGGCAACTCTCTGATACTTTTGTCAAGAATGGTGCGATGCCCGTCGACATCTTCCTGTACTTGGTTGAGATCTTCTATGAGAGATTGAACCACTTGAATCCTGTGTTTCAGTGATTCTTTTACCTCTATAAACTTTTCTTTGTCGGGAATTACCCCAACCTCCACCAATTCTGTCAGCTTTACCTCGTTTCATTTCCACCATGACAAAATGCATTTTTCCATGTCTCTGCGCTCCTGGGAAAGTACGCTCTTTTCTTTATCAAGCTCTGTGGTGAGCTTGGCTAACATGGTGGTTTTCTCATCCGCAGCCAAAATTATCTGAGATCCGTGTTCAATGATCTTTTCAACAAAGTCATACAACACCCTGCCTTTGGAGGCGAATTTCTCAGCTTTCTTGACAGCTGGGTCTTCAATACTTACCACTGTCAGCGGTTGTGCATTACTTGGAGAACCAGCAAGTCTCTTTACAATGCTGGTATAATGTTTCCGCCTACAGCATGTTAATGGTGATTGCTCAACTTTGTCCAGCCTTCCGCTAAGATATCCAAAGTGATTCTATGCATTGCTTTGCACTTTCGTTGGTAACCTTGCCAAGCTGGACCTTTGTTACTGTGTAGTCCTCCATATTGACATCACCTTCTTGATTCGGTGGTATGCCAATTTCAGCATACTTGTGGCCAGATTTATCAACATTCAGCCTCAAGTATACTTTTGCCTTCTTCTTCCCTTTAGCCTTTGGAAGAACTATCTCTTCAAGGTCGAGTTCCTCTGGAGAAATCATTTGCTTTTTACGCTTCGACACTTGAGATATTAGCCAAGGAGGAAGAAAAGAAGTGTGAACTCCGATCGCTGGCCGGCCATTGCCACTGGGTTATTGTCACATCCAACTCTCACCAAATGCACGGACAATTGAGAAGTGGGTTTGTCATCATTGTTCCCTAGATGATACATTGAGCTGATCACTTGATTCCATCATTCCATGAAATCCATTGAATCTCGTCGTATGATATCACGCTACGGCGACAAGCTAGGAATGGACGATGGTGGGCTTGACAGTATATCAACCGTATGAATGCTTGTGACCGATGGAGTATCAAGCTGGGTTGATGCTGCAGGGATAGGGGATATCTCGGCTGCAGGAATGCTCGTGGTAGGAATAGGTGACGAGGGAGCAGGAGGTGAAGGAATTCTTGACTCAAAAGGGGTATGAGGAACGTTTGAAGTCACGGGCGATGATGTTCTGTGAATTTCCTCAACTACGTTCTTGGGAGGAGAAGTAGTTATTTCTTCATCATGCTCGGGTTCCTGTTGAT